>CM070597.1:44368379-44567754 GCA_036346395.1 Hsuehochloa calcarea | reverse complement strand
GAAGGAAAGGCCGAGCGGGCTGGGCATAATGAAAGGATTAATGGAAGAATAGGGTTTCGCCCAAAGATCAATTTTCGAGATTTTAAATAGATTTTATATTTTAGAAAATACAAAAAATGCAAATGCAATTAGAAAATTACAAATGAACTTGAAAAAAATCTAGAAAAATATATCAAGCACATTGAACCCAAATAAAATAGTTTTGATAATTGTTGACGTTAACATTAATCATATTAAATTATTTTGATACTGAAAATCTATGTTAAACTTTATTAAAATTCAAATAAAATCTCTTGAGTTAATTTTCCAACTACTAAGTATTCAAAATATTTCTAAAGTTTAAAAAATTAGAATATTACAGCATCACACCGCAAGATGTTACAGCATCATACCTACCACCTGGAGCTCGATCTCAGCTGCTGACATGGCAGGCGAGAAGGCGCCGGCCCCACAAAGCCGCGGTGACATGGCAGGACTCTAGTGGCCCAGGTGGTTCGGGCGCGGCACAAAGGCATTTAAAAAGAATAAACGAAGGTAAGAAAACGCAGAAAGTATTCGGGAATGGAAAGTAGTGGCCTGGGATACGAGGCGTGCGGGATTGGTGGCTCGTGGGATCGCGTCGCGGCATTTATCGCGCGGATCGCCATCCCCCGCCCATTGGCGCTGCCGCGGCGGACGTGCGCGCGGCCGAGCCACACAAACGCAAAGCGCAGCGCTCACTGCAAAGGCCACGGGAACCTACCGGTCTAGTAGTACCTGGGGCGTGTTCTCGCCGGAAGTGTGACTCACATCGCAGTCTTTTTTTTTTTCTTTCAAATTTAGCCGTACAGCGCTTGTGCCTGGACCATTGAGGTTGTTAAATGTGACGGCAGTAGTGTCACGTACGGGTTGATTGGCGTGTGTAATTCCTATCGGCATCCTTTTTGAGATTGTTGACGTGCGCAAGTCTGATTAGTGGCGTCTCGAATCATGCACGGCCACATGAGTTACCATAGAGACTTGCAGCTGTTTTGCCTCAACTGGAAGGTCTAGCTGGTGGATAGGAATAGGCAATTTTCCTTACCTCCGACTGCTAATGACTGGTTCGCCGTCGATCATACGAGGTCATAATTGGAACTGTGATTTGCATATGACAGGTTGGCCATCAATTGAAACCAGTATCTCCTAATCCAGATCAATGATGCGGAGTGATTAACAATGATGGGAAGGAACATTCTGGTTTGCCGATTAACAATTTCTCATCTATTCGTATTCATATTTGTATTTGTATTTGTATTCGTATCCACATAAAAAAATAATATTAATATGAATATGGTATGGGCTTTTGCCATCCGAAATGTTATTTTATCCGTACTATTTGTATTCGAATTCGATAAAATAATATACATATTTTATTGCAGTATAGCTAATTAGTTAGATAAGTATTTTTAGTTAATTATGAATTCATGTTTTTATGTGAAATAGGTAAACTAGAATGATCAGGTGTGCTATGTATAAAGATAAAGTATCATAAATATGTTGAAATTACGTAAGTTACGAGGATATTCGAATCCGACCAAATTGAGTAGGTATTCAATTCGTATCCATATTTGTTACAATATTCGATTCATATTCGTATTCGATAATATTCGAATTCATATTCATATTCATTTGGAAGACCACTATTCGATTCGTATTTGATCCGTTGACACCTCCATCCATAGGTAAGATGCCGAGGCATGTGCGGATTACGAGGCTGGCGTGCGTGTATACTATCTCCTTATCTACGGATATGGAAGATTCGGGTTGTGCAGGATAAGAGTTTAGTTATTACAGGCATATATATCCAACCGATGGACCCAAACATTGGGGGATAAGATGCTCGCCGTATATGTAGGATAATATCTGCTTTTGATTCTTGTTGCACGGTGAGAATGTCCAGCAAAGGTAGCACCAGATCGGCCATAATTCAATCCCCACTGCAAAATGTGGGGAGAATACCACTGCTCCAAATTTCACTTCTCTCGATGCCTTTATTGTACTTGTACGCTACAGAAATGGATCATCTACAGAAGATGATTTTTACCGCCCAATAAAAAAAACAACGGTCCAGATCAGTAGCTACCAGGGATAGAAATCCCGGCCGGTTACCGACGGTAACCGGCCTTACCGGTGGGGGCCGGGATTTGAAATCCCGGCCGGTTTTTCCGGATTTTACAAATTCAAATTTTGAATTTTGAATTTCGGTTGATTTTTAAGCAAATTTAAACGAAATTTGACCGGGTTTTTCCCGGGAAAACCGGTAACCGGTACCGGCCGCCGGCCGGGATTTGCTCCGGTAACGGTTTTTTTATCCTTGGTAGCTACCATATTATTTTGCTACAGTTAAATTGATGTAATAAATAATCCACAGTGTATTGTTCATGTACACATAAATCCTTGTGTTACCCCGTGATCCTTGTATTACAGCAGAGAATTTAGATCCGTACCCTACCTATTCTGATGCTAGATACCATTCCGTCCCATTTTTGGGGTGCTTCCTGCTAACCTAATCAAGTCATCAATCTAGCTAGAAACTGGGAAGGGTGGCCCACAACTCACAACTCTAATTAAAAAGTCCTACAGTATCTCTTTCCTGGTCAAAATCCTTTTTTCGCATCACTTTCTGGAGAAGCTGCCTCCGTTCCAGGACAAACCAAAGCCGCTAACAGGTGTATAATTAATTAGCTAAATCCAGGGAAAGAACGGCTGTTTCTCATTAAACAATCCGTGTGTTTGTGTAACTTGAAGCGTTGCACGCGACGCGCCCATGACCCCAGCCATATTCTCAGCATTAGCCCAGGCCAAGGATACGGTACACTGGACCGGGGCAGACTGCGTGACTTGTCCTTTCCACGACGGGGGAACAGTCAAGCCACAAGTCGGCACGACGAGAACATCCACCGCCAGCCGCACGTACGTATCGACCGATCGGGCTCGGCCGGCCGGCCGGCACGGGGCCGACGGGCCAAAAACCCGCGGATCCCACCGGAACGCCGAAAACGTTGCGCGCCCGCGCGGACGGAAGGGAAGACGTGTGGGTGTGGTGGGGGCTCGTTGCGCCCCGCCCGTGCCGTGCCCACGACGTCGGCGTGAGGGCGCCGAGGCAGTGAGCGAGGCCGCATGCATGCACTGCCCAGGATTGCCGCGGCGCGGTGTCCTGGGATGGCGCGACACCGGCGGGGCAGGGGGACGTGGGGTGGGAGGCGACCAGAGCCGACAGCCCGGGACCAGGGTGCTGGCCGCGCGGACGAAACCGAGAGGAACCACCGGGCGGTGCCGCGCGATCGTGCCCGCCCGCCCAGGCGGGCCAACGAGTGCCGTCTTTCTGGTTCACCGTCCGGTCGTTTTCGTGCCAGTTTTGGCGCGGGTGCTGATGCTGTGCCGATACGGAACGGCGCGGCGTGTGTGGACTGTGGTGAATCGGGGCGTCACGCAGGCCACACCATTTTTTTTTTGTGTGTAGATACAGCACCAGGCCGATCTGTTAGTGTTTAAGAAAGGCGTCAGTTAGAGCTCAGCAGAAAAGATGGCCATGTTGCCGTCACGTGCACAGCTTACTTGGTGAAACTTGAAAGCAAGTTCTCTCGCGCCGCGTTTGGGATTTAGGCCCCTGCTCTCGCCATGTTCTGATAACGATGTGTAAACGTGTTAGAATTGGGCTTATATGTGTAAAGATATATTTATTTCTGAAATTCTAAAGTATACATGGTTAGTCACATATTATATAGATCAGTGTGGTCAAAGCCATAAAATCATTATAGTCGAAATAATGTGGTCGAAGCCATAAGACCAGCGTGGCCGAAATAGCGTGGTCGAAGCTATAGACTAGTATAATCGTCACACAGTAGTCGAAGGCATAGACCAAAATAGTCGAAATACAATGGTCAGATCCATATACCAGGGTGGTCGGAATACACTACTCGAAGCTGTAGATCAGTGTGTAATCGGGATCTGGTAAACACTACTTAAATACCATTAATTGGTTTTGAATTAGCAGTTACCAATGGTTTAATTAACAGTTACTAGAGAGTAACTGTCTCGGAATAAAAAAGATCTGAAGACGTTCAGATCAAATACTGATCGAAAACACTTCCATGTTTCTTCTTCTTCCTCTCCGCTCTCTAGTGTTGAAGAGTTGTGCTGTTCAAACCATTCTATCCCTTCTTCTCGGCGTGCACCGGCAAGGAGGGTGAGCGGGTATCTCGGAACCATTGTCGCAAAGTTCACCTACACAGGGCAGTAATAAGCTTTCTAGGCAGCCTATCTGCGCGACCGCTCGTTGCGCTGTATCATCTACATTCTGCACTACTTCGACCACTGCTTCAAGTCTGCGCTGCTTCATGTTCTTGATCATGCCTGACTGTAACGTGGTCTTATGATCAGACTATTCTGTTGTAAATCTTTTATTGTATATATTTAGAAGTGCAATGAGTAGCTCGCTGTTAATATCGATCTATACATCACTAGTTTTTGTGATATTTGTCTCATAATAAAATCTAAAATTAAATTAATGTTTACATTTCTAACAATCCAAAAACCTTATTGTGGACATTTTTATCATCTTCAACACAATAATCTTTATCATCTTTTTACTACTTGCTCTGGAATTGGTGGGGGGTTGTTAGAATTGGGTTCATGTGTGTAAAAGTCCACTCATTCCAGAAATTTCAAAGCATGCATGGTTAGTCCTATATTGTATAGACCAGTGTGGTCAGAGCCATAGACCAATGTGGTCGAAGGCATAGACTAATGTTGTCGAAGCTATAAGACCAGTATGGTCGAAACAATGTGGTCAAAGCCATAGACCAGTATGGTCGTCATACTGTGGTCGAAGGCATAGACCAGAGTGGTCGAAACACAGTGATCGAAAATTAGTGGTCAGATCCATAGACCAGGATGGTCAAATTACACTACTCGAAGCTATAGACGAGCGGTCGAAGTTGTAGACTAGTGTGTAATCAGGATCTGGAAAATACTGCTTAAATACCATTAATTGGTTTTGAAGTAGCAGTTACCAGTAGTTTAATTTGTAGTTACTAGAGAGTAATTGCTCCGTTCTTAAAAAGATTTGAAGACGTTTAGATCAAAGCCTGATAAAAAAATACTTCTATTTTTCTTCTTCCTCCTCTCCGCTCTCTGGTGCTGAAGAGTTGTGTTGTTCGAACCATTCTACCCCTTCATCTCGACGTGCACCGGTAAGAAGGGTGAGCGGGTATCTCTGAACTATTGTCGCAGAGTTTACCTGCACGGGGCGGCAATAAGGTTTCTGCGCAGCACATCTGTGCAACCGCTCGCTGCGCTGCATCATCTACATTATGCACTGCTTCGACCGCTGCTTCATGTCTGCGTTGCTTCCTGTTCTTGATCATGTCCGACTGTAAGCTGGTCTTACGACCAGACTATTCTGTTGTAAATTTTTTATTGCGTATATTTAGAAGTGCAATGGGTAGTCTGCTGTTAGTATCGATTTATGCATCAGTTGTTTTGTGTGATCTTTGTCTCATAATAAAATCTAGAATTAAATTAATGTTCACATTTCCAACAAAACTGTCCATGTCAATGCTATACAAAAACACATCAGGTTGTGGATTAATTTACCAAGAAATGGTCCTGCGATTAGTTGATTACACGGTTGTTTGGTTGATGGCGACGTGAGTCAAATCAAAATTTAAAAATAGCCAGAACCAAAGCAAAGCCAAATACTTGCAAAAAAAACGTTGTTTGGATCATGGCCTAACCAAATTTTGGTGTTACTAAAATTTTGGTGAGTGATTTACTCGCCCTCGGTTTGTTTGCATATGACATTAGATTTCATTGATGTTACCAAATTTTAGCAACAAACCAAACAATAGTCAATTTTCATTGCGTTACCGATATTTGGTTTGGTTTGCAAAGGTAACAAGCCAAACAACCCGGTACTTACTACTACTAGCCTGTAAGATCGCATGACCGCCCAATTTAACCTTAGGATCGCAACAAGAGCACCCTAGAAAATAACACGTACAATTAAACCGTGTCATAGGGTAACTCACTTTTCTCAAACAATTGGGGTACTTCGTGTTGAGGAACTGTCGCTAGCGAATCCAGTTCGAACGATCACCTCGTAGATAAGCATAGAATCACACACAAGAATACAAGTGCAAAATAATAGATTGAACACAGAGATATGGGTGGACTTCTTTCTTCTCTTTATTTATCTTCTCAAAAGCACGTATAATGGTTGGGGTCCCCTCCTATATATAGTCTTCAGGTGGATGAAGAGCTCATCATGGGCCAGGCCTGCAAGGTCTAGGCCCAGGTTTCGTAACACTCCCCCTTGGCCACTTATCCGTCATATTCATGTCTCGTCAAAACTCCATAAAAATCCAGTGTGAAAAATTTAGAGAAAGAGTACATGAAAGACATTTTTCTTTGTTCTACGAATTGCCTCATTAAAAACCTTAGCCAAAAAACTTTAAGAAAACTCGTCAAGAGAAAAAGAGTACAATTCACTCAATTTTATTTAATCTTCAGGATTTATTATTTTGGTACTCGATCTTCGTGATCAAGCTTCAATAGTGAGTTCATGAAGATTCTCCCCCTGAATTCTGCACTTCCTAAGTCTCGTCATTCTAATTCCATGTATGCACCTTTCAAAGCTAGATGCTAGAAGTGACTTAGTGAATAAATCTACAAGATTTTTACATGACTTAGTATGCAGTACTTTAATTTTGTCCATCTTTTGCAATTCATGAGCATAAAAAAACTTGAGGTTGATATACTTTGTGAGTTGACTCTTCAGATAACCTATCTACACTTGTGCAACATAAGCTGTATTATCTTTATATATAATAGTGAGGGTTTGCGCAGTATTCAATCCATATGACTGCTGGATGCGGTGAATCATTCGTCGAAGCCAAGCATATCCTCGTGAGGCCTCGTACAGTGCTATGATTTTCGAGTGGTTCGTCGAAGTCGATACAAGACTTTGCTTAGACAATTTCCATGAAAATACAGTTCCACCACAGAGAAATACATAGCCGATTTGCGACTTGGCTATATGCGGGTCCGACAGGTACCCGACATCAGTATAACCATTCATAGACATGTCTTAGTTCTTTCTGTAGAATAGACCAAGGTCTTTGCTTCTTCGGAGGTATTGGAAGATGTCCTTTATTTCCTACTAATGCTTTTTGGTAGGTTCGCACTATACCTTACTAATAGGTTTATGACAAATGCAATGTCTGGTCTAGTATAGTTTGCTAAAAATATGAATGCTCCTACTGCACTTAAGTATGAGAATTCCTGTCGCAGGACTTCCTCCGGCTCTTCTCTAGGTTTGTATGGATCATTATCTTGCTGCAAAGATCTCACAACCATTGGTATTTTTTAATGGGTATGCTTTTTCAAATTCGAACTTTTCTAACACATTTTGAGTGTAGGTTGACTGATGCACTAATATCCCTTCAGGGGCATGCTTAAGCTGCAAATCTAGGCAATATTTGGTTTTACCCAAATCTTTAATTTCGAACTCTGACTCCAGGTAAGAGCTTGCTTTCTTAATACCTTCCAGGGTTCCAATGATGTTCAGATCATCTACATATACTGATATTATACAAAATCCATCCTGGAATCGTCATATAAATACACATAGATTATTATCATTGTTCGTGTAGCCTTTCTTGCATAGAAAGTCGCTTCAAGTGGTTATACCATATCCTGTCTGATTGCTTAAATCTGTACAATAACTTTCTGAGTTTCACACTTCACAAATTTCTATTTGCTCTATTTTGGTTTGGGACATGAATACATTCTGGTATCTTCATATAAACGTCCGAATCTAACTTTCCATAAAGGTATACAGTTACCACATCCATTAATTTCATTTCTAAATTCAAATTTACTGCCATTAAAATTAAATATCTAAAGGGAGTTCCGTCCATAACATGGGAATATGTTTCTTCATAATCAACTCCTGTACGTTGAGTGAAATCTTGTGCAACGACCCTTACTTATTTTCATTTATCTTTCGAACAAATACCCACTTATACCTTACGGGGTGCACATGGGGAGACGTGCGGCTTACAGGCCTAGACACCTCTCTTTTATTCAGAGACAATAATTCTATTTCTATCGTCTTCTTCTAATCTGATCTTTTCTTACATTCAGCGAGCGATGCAGTCTCTGGATCAAGATCGATAATTGTGATAATTTTATTTACAAAATATATGTCAACATTGGCTGTTGTCATATTCAAATATTCCCCCGTGGTCACATAACTATTTCTTCATAGGGCGATTCTTCTAATGTTTCTACTTGCTCACCGCTGCTTCCAATTACGGGGGCAAGTGCCTTTAGTTTTTCAGCTTCGATGTGTGTGCACATATCCATGCTGATATCTTCCTCCGTGGGAATGTTCAAATCCGGTATGCCTGTTTCCGAAGATTTCATACTGGTGCTAGGTCTCAACTGGCTTCCATTTTGGTTCTCGTGAACTTAAGTGATCGGTTGTGTCAAGTCCTTCTTATCCTTTTTCACTAAGCGTCCCGGTTACTTCGGATTTGAGGTGTTAGAGTTCTCGTCCTTTCTGATGCATCAGGATGGGATTAGGGATACCTTTTTCTTTATTCGGTATTTCAACCCTCTCCGGCGCATCGCGTGCAGGCACATGCGACTTGATCACGCTCTTCAAATCACTAAAGTGGTTAGGTAGTTGATTCGTTAATGCTTGCAAATCAATTATTTTTTATCTTCTGGACTTCAATTAGCTTTTGGACTTCTCTTGTCTTCTGGACTTCAATTGTCTTCTAAACTTCGACTATCTTTTGGACTTCTCTATTTACTTCACTAGTGCGCGGATCATGTGCATGGATTTACGTGGTTCGTCACGTTATTTTCTGATATTTTTCATCAATGTGTTTATTTCCTCCCCTATATTGTCCTGAAACTGTATTTAAAAGCTCTGATTTTTTTTTTTGTCTCTGGCATGATAGATTATGCCACCCAGGTTCTGGAAACCATATTTTCCGTCATTACGGGAGGGGGTGGGGGGTTCAACCCCTTGATGAAAAATGTCAGGAAATTACGTGGCAAGCCACAAGAATCCATGCATATGACCTTCGCACTAGTGAAACAAATAGAGAAGTTCAGAAGATAATTGAAGTCCAGAAGATAATTGAAATCCAGAAGATATGGAAGACTTCTTTCTTCTCTTCTCAAAAGCACGTACAATAGTTGAGATCCCCTCCTATATATAATATTTAGGTAGATAAAAAGCCCATAATAAACTAGATCTGCGAGGTCTGAGCCCGGATTTCTAAATATTTCGTTCGTGACTTATGTTTGGCAGCAAGGCGTGACTGAAAGTTGTCCAATATCACGAGAATTTCTCTTACGAGGCGTGCTTCAAAAGTAGTGCAAGTAAACACAAGGATTGATCCTAATCATTTGGGACAAGCAGGCATGCTCAGTGGGAGGCGCGTCTAGGCATCAGGCATGTCAAATCCAGAACACCCCGACCGGCTCCAGAGTCCAGACAGCGGGGCACTGGGGCAGAATACCACCAGACTATGAGAGCAGCAAGCAAACGAGCCCTCGCATACCGGCAACGACCACTCCATTGTGCAATCCGTTAGGAAAGAGCGCGTGCGCCATCCATCCATCCGCGCTGCAAGTTGCCGTTGGAGGCACCGGCCCGTGAACCGTGGGACGGCCGATCTTTTCTTTCCGGGGGACGGGGCTACGCGCCTGCGATGATGCGTACGCTGGGAGCCAAAAAGGCAGGGTGGGCAGCTTGGCAAACCGAAGCGGCTGGGAGTGCAAAGGTGAGATGCACGGCACCGGCCAGCCGCAAAGCCGCTTCCCAGAGCTGCCTCCCTCGCCTTCATGCACCATCATGCGTCCCACGACGATTTTTTTAGTACCAGCCTGTGACATCTGAGTCGTCACTTTGCCCCCGATAAATCACAGGTCATGTCAAGATACTGCAGCGGTTAGGTTAGGTTAGGTTAGGTTAGGAAATGCTACTGCTGCTGGTAGAAATTGTAGTGATAGCTCGGTATGGATTACTCGGCATGGCATCCGACGTATCACGCCATGCCTGAATGCCCAAATTGTTCGCTAAATAAAGCCGGAAGTCGGCGCCTTTCTGGTCGTCATTGTCACTGTCACACTCGAGATTTTTGGTACCACGAGATGTGTAGATAGATATCCTGTTAGTGATGATGCAGAGATTAAATCAGCCATGTTGTGAATATCAGTTTGATCATTCTGCAGTATACTGTTCCACAGTTCGCACATCTATCCAGTACTACTACTACTACTACTAATAAAGGATTGTAAGACTTTCAATTGCTCCAAGTTGACGAACTGAATTCTCGCTCTCCAACGCACGCACTTCCCAACGGAATAACGAACATGAGCTGAATACACTGAATTTATAGGGCGTCTGGAAACCAGAGCAGCCACTGAGAAGTTGGTTTTCAGTTACGATGAACAATGCTTACTTTTTCTAGAACACCTCTGTTGAGCGTTCATGAGAGCTGTTTGGTTATCAAAAACTAGTTGAGCACAATGATTCCGGTCAACTTTGAGCCGACCAAGTTTGGTATTCCTATAATGCAGGCTGCTGGGCTTGGAATTTCACAACCTGTACCCAAGTCGAATTAAGTGTGACATACTAGCTTGATTATGACATCTGTTAAAATACACAAGTCAACTCATCCTAATTGTTCTTGTTTAAAAAAAACTCAGCCCAAACTTGGTCCAGGCACATCCGAATACGCATAAGAAGTAGGCTTATCTTTCATAAACTCATGCAAGGATGTGCTTCCGCATTAAGAAAAAACGTAAAACCTGTCAGTACAAACAGCTTAGGTAAAGTAGTGGACGATGCCACTTTTGCTATATGACCCATAAACTTTGTCTCTCTTTTTCAGTGACACACTGACAGTGCAATTTGATCCTTTTTTTTACCGTGTAAAGTGCGGAGGCGACATATACGCAAGCAACTTTGTAAGCTTCTCTCTCTTTCTTTTTTTTTTCACTTAAAAAGCGCCGGGGCAACTTTGGGAAAACAATTGCATATCGAGCAGTCAATGCACACTTGATCACGCCGCACAAACTCTCCACAAGTCCATATCCGATTCATCAGAGCAAATTGGGAAGCCATCTTGGCGCTGCAGATTAAAGAAACGCAAGGGGGGAGAAGATATGTGGTCATCGAAAAAGATCTTTTTTAGGCTTCCACAGCCCCACATTCATGCATCTACTCATCTCGCCTCCCTCTGGGGTAAAAAAAAGGCCAGGGCACAGATGAGAACAGCAGCATCTGGCCAGGCTAGGCTAGAGATGAATAAGATGATGTGCTGCCGGGACAGCTGGGTCCCTGGTGTCTTCTGGGACGGCCTCGCCCATAGTCTCCAGAGTCCAGCCTCACGAACAGAAAATCCGTCCACTCCTCGTCACCGAAGTTTCGTGTTTGGGATACAGCAAACTTGGGAAACATTGCGGTTCCCACAAAGATCCTGTAAAATTTCCGTCTTCCAAACGGATCCTTAGTCCTTTCTGGCAGAAACGGGAGCCGAAGGTATTGCGGTTGTGAAAATGTAATGGCCGGCCAGAAAAAAAGAAGGTACACGGTACGCATACATGGATGGATCGGCGTCTCAGAAATAGAATTGCACGGATCGGATACAGGAACCGGCTGCAGAAAGCGCGCAGCAACTTGGACGATCCGTAGTGGAAGCACCAGGGCTTTTCCACGAGTGGGTTTGTGGCGAGGAGGGCTGATGCTTGACCATCGGCGGTAGAGGAACCGGATCCCCTTGAGCTTTTCACCAGAGAATGTGAGTGAAAGATGGTCACAGCGTCACGGTTCGGAATTGGATGCCCGCCCCCTCCTGGCTGGCGCCGGTAGCCATCAAGATTGAGAGGAGAATTTGAGCTCAGGCGGTGCGCAAGCTGCACGGGGTGCGTCAATGCTAGGCTAGCCGGCTAGCCGTGCGATTGTTACGTTACGTCACCAGCAGCAATCTTGTCTCGGATTTGGAGGTCAATCAGGGACCCCCTGTCCCAAGTGAGATCCCGAGCAAGGAAACAAACTTACTATGTGTAGGGGTACATTTTAGTAGTAGTCACTTGGTAGCATTTTGCTGGATCAACTGTAGCAGTTCTGCCTTTTGCCGTCAACTAGCCCTCGAAAGTTGCTTATTTGCAGTAACTTGGTTGCTGGCATGTTGGTGGATCAACTGTAGTGGCTCAGCCTTTTGCCGTCAACCAGCGCTTGAAAGTTGAAACCAGTCGTCTGCTCTACAGCTCCCAGAAGGCAGGTACCAATCATGCAGAGATTTTTTTTTCAGTTTTACCAGGCTGAAATAATTCATACGACAGCCCAAGTTTGCTCATGGGTCACATGTCACTCCTTGTAGCTGGCCCAGGGCCCAGGTATAAACAAGATGGTTCCACACATGAGCACAGCAGGCGGATCTATGCTATTGCAGTTTTACATCCATAACAGAGTCATAAAAAACACTTGTATCAAAAATCCAAAAGGGGGGGTTTCATGATTATTGACTAGTACTAAACAGTAAATGAGTTCATTGCTCCCACCATTACCCAAATCTTAGCAATGAATCAATGCATATCCCGGCACTGGAATAGTTTACACTTCCGATCGAATGATTTCGACATCTCACTACCAATCCGAAACGACGAAGGCTAACCAAAACAATTTCAGTGCAGCTTTCAAGTATGGGGGATTACAGATGAGCTGGCTGAAGATACGTTCCCTCATAGAGGCCCATCACCTGATCAGCCACTGCCCACATTATAGCTTGGCCAGGTGGAATCCTCATGAGCCTGGGAAGCAAGCCTTTCCACAAGGCTCGGAGACCCTCTTCAGCGTATATTGTCTGTATCGCATGGACCATGCCCTTGTACTTGATGTCGCCAGTTCTCCCCTGGGCCATCAACCTAGTCTTCACAACATCGAAGGGTCCAGTACAGATTGGCCCTGCAGTTCCTGCAAGGAACCCCGAGATCATAGACTGCCATGGCTGGAGAACCTTCCCGTCTCCTTCATGCTTCTTCCAGAGAACAATGTCGAATGTGTTCTTGGCTGTGAACATTGCAGCTTGGTTTGTGCCATTACGCATGACAGTTGGTAATGCTCCAGCCCACAGACCAAAAAGGCCTTCCTCCCGAACGATTGTCTTTGCACAGTGTATGGGCCCTTTATATCTGAGCAGGTCTGGGCTTAGTCCTTTTTGTTGCTGTAATCTGATCTTTACCACCTGCATCCACCACAAATAAACATCACAGCAATTCCCTCTATACTACTACAGGCTTTAATAAACAAAATTTCAGTGGCAAAATGTAAATTTAGTTTCCCCAATAAATATGACAAAGTACAGCAACAAATGTCGAATTTTATGTAAATTTTAAGGGCACTATTTGTTCCATTTCCCTGCTTTTACTTCATAGAATATGTAATTACATACAATGCTTGGCTGTCTTGGTGTGATATAGATTTCAGCTTGCACTGATAATTCATTTGCAGAACACTGCACTTCCAATCAAGGATAGAAAAACTGTATTTACAAAAACCACGGTGGTTTTCAGGCCAGCTCTTGATTTCATCCCATTTTTCTTTTTCTTTTTTTTTTTGGTTCTATAGTTTGTAACTTACAACAACTTCTAACAATTAGTAGTACTTCCTTAATCCTTCCAACTAGCATGAAAAAATATTAATACCGTTATTCTACAGAAGCTGCCGGGTCCCCTTTAAAGGGACAGGTTTGACTAGATAACTTCCACTTTGGCCAGGACTCTTGTAAGTATAAACATCAGAGGAACCTCCAAACCAATATTCACAATGCACTACTTATGTTATATAGTATACCAAATCAAGCTCCCATTCCTTCTTTACAGTACCAGAAAAGCTGTGAACGAGACATTTTTGTTCCAGATTAGGCCTATATGAGTTTTGATCCTACTAGTATACCTTATTATTCCCCTTTTGGATATGCTCATTTGTTTTTCTTCTGGTTGTGTGGTCTTTGTTATGTAGGTAACAATATGACGCTATCAAGGACCAGAGAAATTCTACTTAAAAAATGTTGGTGTTTTCCATTTAACACAAAGACAACGTAAAAAAATTAGCAGGTGATTTGGCTGTAACTTTTCGGTCAAATGTATTTGACAGCATTCTAATGGACAGCCAAATGTTTGATCATTGGCTTGGGCATGGTACTAGCAAACTACAATTTGACTGCAAAGTACAGAGCTTTAATTTCTTTAATCCCAAATCCCAAGTTACCAAAGATGCATCTAACATCATTCACACTCAAGATTAAACGACTGCCGCACCTGTCTTACTCCGTTATTTTTCTATACAATAAACATGCAACATTTACATTGGTAACCTACACGTAAACATGCAACTTTTACATCGGTAACCTACACGTAAGATCTCGCAAGTTCTTTTTGGAGGCAATAATCACCTAGAGTTGTTCCAAATTAAAAATAAATTATCTGTGAAAAGTTCTTGTGCGATCTGTATAAGCTATAACATATCGTAGACAAGCCAAGAATTCAAGAACAAATTGGGGACTCCTAGAAATAGTAACAAGTAACAGGAACAGAGGTAGGCAATCTTGCCTCGAAGGGGGTGACGATGAGGAGGGCCTCGAGGACACCGGCGCCGAACCCAGAGACGAGGCGTCCGTGCGCGGAGACCTTGCCGGTGCCGGGGTCCTTGAACGCCGACTGCAGCACGGCGTTGGAGCCGAGGCGGAGCGCGTACTTGAGCGTGAGGTGGGTAGCGAAGGGCGTGAGCCCCTTCCACAGCGCGCGCACGCCCTCGGCGCGCGCGACGGTAGTACCGCAGTGCGCGATGCCGCGGTAGGCCCCCGCGCGGTCTAGCTGCAGCCGCGTCTTGACCACGTCGATGGGCTGCAGGCAGCACGCCTCCATCACGCCGCCGAGCGACCCCGCCGCCGCCTTCACGTACGCCGGGATCTGCGGCCTGCCTCCACGGGGCTCCCGCCGCTCCTCACCCGGCGATGCCGCCCGGGGGGACGGCGGCGGCGGCGGCGGCGGGGATGAGGAGGAGGAGACCATCCGGGAAGCGGAAGCGGCGAGCTTAGCGGGCGGCGGGTGTGGCAGAAAAGCGGGCTTGGATTCTTTTCGTGGCGTGCCTTCCCTACTTTTCTGCCGGATCCGAAAAGGAGTGGTGCTGCTTATATATATAGGATCTCGGCAAGGAGTGAAGAAGCCAACTAGCCGTCAGGGTTTTGGTCTATGACACGTTGGGCCCACATGGGTGATGTTTTCCGCAGTCTCGGACCCACACGTCAGTTGTGGAATTTGGCGGATTGCTGAGAGATGCTCTCGTGGTGGTGGGGTGCGGGCAGCTGGCCGAATGGCGGGTCCCGTTTGCAGTGGCTGGACGCAGTAGCAACTAGCAAAGCAGATTCTAGGGCACCGTGTGCCTCCTATCCCCCTCTTGGGATGTGTGTCCTACTTACGTGGCTTCTTTGGGTAGGTAGCTCCATCTCTGCCCCACTTGTCATAGAGTGGTGTAGATAGCCACGCGTAGAGAGTACTCTCGCTTGCTAATGTTGTTTTTCTTGTATTTTGCTCTTCTATTTTCTATGCTTGTGGTACAGAGAGTGTAAATTTTAGAATTCCCTAGCACCAAGGTCACCTGACCTGCTTAGTGCTACAAAGTAGGAGTAACTAGGCCGCCTCCGCATCCAGCACCGTCAGCGTAGATGAAGCTAAATCGTGCAAGGAGAACTCGAGCGAGGCCAAATACGCAATGATCGGACAACCGAATGATTATTAATCACACGAAGGGCCATAATGAGGAATCACCGACTCACTGCAGGGCTCGCCGCGACTGGCGCCGCATGCCGAGATGCTTGTGGGCTATTCGGTATGTTTCGTAAATACAGGATATTCGGTAAATATGATTCAACGTTAAAAATACTAAATTATTTCGGTATAGTATCGATAAATATTATATTTACCAAAGTCGACGTAACTTGCTGAATACTGCAGCGAATTACGATCACAAATATAGATAAGTCTAAACCCCTAATATTCACTTGTAGGGTGCAGCATTCAAACAAAGCCAACAAGTTGTAGTGTGCATGTTGTTGGTTCAGCTCCTGAAACAGGATAGACGTCATGAACCCACAATGCGGGACGGCAGGGAGCTGGTCTGGTGGGCAACTGGGCGTGGACGTGAGACGGTGGGACGGGCTTGGTTGCGTTACAAGCCACGCACGCACGCGGGGAGGCCGGTTTGTTGGCATAACGTCGCGTTGTGCTGCCACGGGCGTGCGCATGGGTGTGGTGCGGGCCGAAAGAGCTAGCATGATGGGCGTTGAGGTTACACTGTTCGGTTTTTATCTGAGTTTTTACCGGAAAGCCTGAATCCTAAAAAAAAAATATTTCTGAAAACCAAACTGAATGCAGGTCAAACTGAGTTGATCGGTACAGTTTTTTTTTTTTTGGGTGTAGAATTGAACAACCCTACATATAGCACACGCTCACACCCTGCCATATAGAGACCAAATAGGCCCGCACGCATGTACTGAGCACCGACCGATGCAGCGGAGATGTGTGACGATGGTCGGCAGCTCACTCGTGGAAGAGAGGACGGTGAAGAGTAGAGGCGAATCGAGGAGCGGCGACGGAGGAGGGAAGTAGAGCACTCGTCACCGCAGACCAAGGCAGAGCATGGAGTGAAAAGGTGCGAAGGATTAGAGATGCGTGATAGGGATCGGGAAGAGGGAGATGCGACGGAGAGTGGCGACTAGGGTTGGGATGATGAGCGCCAGGGGCAGGAGATGGATGGCCACTTGCTTAAGTGGACTGATATGATGCGAGAAGACGATGAACGAATGATACACAATGCTATGAACGAAGGTAACAAGAAAGCAAGAGCAGGCACGTGAAAACTTGAAATTGCCGACCGGAAAAACTAAAGATCTTATATGCTATGCTAGTTGTATAATGCCCGCATTTGCATCCATGTTCATTCGGAAGCATGGACCATAGGGTAGACTCCACATGTGCGGTAGCATTTGGAACGGAATACAGATGGTGGTGCGCTCTGCTATTCAAAGAACACAAATTTTGAAAAGAATAGCACTTTTATTCAAGTACTGAGAAAGAACATTTTTACGCCTCGTGATTTACTCTAAGGTCCTGTGAGTTTTATTTTTGTTGATCGTGTGTATGCGAAGAACGTTCACTGCGGTGAACACATCATTCACTTGACCCCGAGGAATTAGGCCCAAGATCACCGCATGTAGGATCATATCGACAATCGAGAGGGTGAATGATTGTAGTGTCTTCTTTTACGACTCACCAAAGAGGATCTGCGTTGGATTCAACCGACAACCGAATATAACGTACTCATACGAGTTTGTCTCCTCATCGTAGTAGTCGAAACAGCTCTGATCTGTTCTGCCAATCAATGCTATTATCGACAACCGGGTGAACAACACAGCTCGTGATCGAAGGCGACCTGATCAACGGGAGTTTCGACCACTAGTAGAAAGATGTTGTCTATCAGATTTCTTCTGTCCTATGACTTCAGAACGTCACACACTGCTGGGAACGAGAACAAGTCGAAGACCGCTTGGAACGAGAACAAGTCGAAGACCGCTCGGAACAAGAACAAGTCGAAGACTAATCAACACAAGCGCTGGTCGAAGACAGAATAACATGTAGAAGACGATGAACGAGAACAAGTCGAGCACAATGTTCGGAGGCACACGCTGACGGAGTTGACTAATCTTTCTTGTAATAGATTTGATATATTATTACTAAATCATGTTCTGTGGCTACAAAGTGCTCTGACGGCACCCTACAAACCCTAGCACAAAAAAACCAAAAAGCTCTCTCCAAAAGCTGTCGCGAAAAGCCTCCCAAAAAGCACCGTCTAACCCTTAACCTTTTTTGGCATTTATATGCTAGAGTCTTATACCGTGTCCTTATCAATACGGACACATAATCATATATCTTCTGAAAAACAAGGGATCCGAAACCCCTCAAATCACGAGTTTTTCAATATCTCTAAACTTTCCAGTTATGAACACCTTCCATAACTCCTCACACATCGATGCCTTCGGGACCGCACCTCCTGTAGCTTCTCCACGCATCATGCATTCACCTTTGATCTTCATGTACCCCAACGTAAGCACGACCACCTCGTGACATCCATGACCACCTAAACTTTGGATTTCCCTATCCTAGTTCTGGTCTTCCTCGTCATCGACCATGACTGTCTCTACGCCCAACCTGCATATGTAAAGATCAAAGAACGTTTTTCCCAGCACAAGTTCTCCAACTTGACTAATATCAGTTCACACACGTATATCACACTCTCATCTATCAGTAAACTCGAATAAGATCATCCACAACCTTAAATTCCAGCTTTCAGAAAACACCTCGAGACCGCTCTGTAAAACCGGTCGTATCACTGTGCATAAAGCTGTCATACCGCTGCCGATCAACCACGAGTACACAAGATACTCGAAGATTACAAGAATTGAAGCACTTGAAGCCTACGACTACTTACCGCAAACATACGATCACCTATAAGAGGCATACGACCACTGATCGCAAAGCCTACGACTACCGAACACGAAATTCAAGACCACCGATCACGAAGTCCATGATTACAAATCGCAAAAGCCTACGACTACCGACCAACGACCAAGCATCGTAGATTTTGACCATCGACCAGTCACTATATCTTTCGACCATCGACCAGTCGTTGTAGCTTCGACTATCGACCAATCACTATAGTTGTAACCTTTGACCAGCCGTTGTAACTTCGACGTTGGACCATGCACTGTAGCTTCGACTATCGATCAGTCACTGTAGCTTCGACTATCGATCAGTCGTTGTAGCTTCGACTATCGATCAATCATTGTAGCTTTGGCCATCGATTTGTCGCTGTAGCTTCCGACCATTAACTCCGACTGTCCTTCGTACTCGGTACACACCTCGACTTACGACTGAGTACATTACTCGGTACTCGAAGCTACAGTACTCAGAGTTCTATCACTCGATACTCAGAGTTACAGTACTCGGAGTTCTATCACTCGGTACTCGGAGTTACAAGACTCGAAGCTCTATCACTCGGTATTCGTAACTACAGTACTTGTAGATATAATACTCGAAGCTACAATACTATGAGCCCAGTCGAAAGATATCAACGAGTATCATCGTTTGGACCACTCAGACTGAAAATTCCAATAGTTGAAACTTTCACAACCAGAAATGTCAATACTGTTGTGTCTTAAGGACTTTTGTGTAATTTCTCATTTGAGAAAAGAACAAACAAAGAATAGAAAAGGTGTGGGGGTCCACAGGTCATTACGGGAGCTGGATGATAAGGTTGGAGTCTGCCTCCAACCTTGACAGAGCGTGAGAGCTACGCAGGGACTGGGCTTCAACCTGGCGGCGTTGCATACGACACGAGGATTGCGGGCAACTCACTGACTCACGCGTGATGAGCGCGAGTCGTTGGCGGCAGCCACAGAGCGGTTCTTCTCCTCTCTCTTAAAAGTGGCCAGCGGCTCTTCCTGAAGGCACAAAGAACATGAGAAATCCCCATTCCTTTTTTCCGGTTTTTGATGCTTCCATTGCCGATCTGATTTGGTGTTTTTCTTTCACTCCTAGTGACGCCTCGGATCTTGACTCCTGGTAATGGTTCGGTTCGGATCTCTACTCCCTTGTACATCTGGATTAATCCCCTCTTACGCCATTCGGTTTTGGAGGCCTTGAGGGAGATTTAGATTTTTGTATTGGGAGTCCAGTTATGTAACACCCTGGCTATTCAGAAGCCAAAATGTTACCTAAAAGCACAACATACCATCAATTTACGGAATAAGATTCAATATGCATCTAACCAATTAACGATAACAGGGTAACGAGATGTAAATAACCAACTCATCAATGGCGAATATTCAAGAAAGTAAATGTGGAACGGCATGACATGAAGTCTAAACGATACTCATTACATTCATCTCTCATCAAAGAAAAACATAGTTGAAAACATTAATAAAAATATAATGTGAAGATCTGTGTGGAACGTGCTGGTCTACTCCCTCCCATTAACATCATCACCAACAAGGATCACCTAAATAAACACAGGAAAGCAAGGGTGAGTCGAAACTCAGCAAGTACAATGTTCATTTAAACATGACATAACTGAACGAGGCAACAATCTCACAAGTTATACACAAGTCTCTTTAAAGTTGTGAGGATGAATGGAATGGATGTATGCACTCAAAGGAAAAGGACTACTCAACTGCTTATACCAGTATAGCGAGTGATACACCCGTCGGTGTTCACTTAAGCCCGTACTTAACAAAGTCCGGGGACCCAAATACCGTATGAAGAACGTTTCATACGGGTGTCCGAAACCGCCCACATTGAAATGGTGGGTATCATGTGCCCATACTGGAATTGATGGGACTTACAAAATTCCACTCCCGTGGAAAGAAATAGAACAACATGAATAGAATGAATCAATGAATATGAATTCCATTAACTGAAATCACATGATGTATCCATTCGAAACGAAATAAATATCATGGACGAATATCAAGAACATTCATTATCTTCTCTCACAAGAATTATCACTTGAACCAGAATCGACATCATGGATGAATAACAAGGACATTCACAAACATATCACATCGTCAAGCAACAGTCGAAATCAACACATTTTAACTCATGGTAGTTGCCTTCCGCGATGTGACGTGCTAAGAGGTAACAACGGTGCACCTCCACTCGCCGCCTCACCGCCTACACAAATAATTATTCAAAATAATAAAATATGGATTGACATAACTACAGGTGGCCCACCTTAACCCTTTGGCTATTCTACGAAATCAACCGAGTTAAAACTAGCATCACTCTATTCAGACTCCTGCCCCTCCTACTGGACAGCGGTACTAGAAAAATCATATTTTAAGTTCTGGAACTCGGAATGACATGAGACCAGTGCCAAAAGAAACTTAACAGAAAAATATTCAAAACACTAGGAGACAAGATTTCCTAAATATGCCCACAAATTAGACTAATCGTTAGTTGAAGGTGCCTGACAGACATCTGTCCTGACAGCAGACCAGTAGCAAAGAACGTAGCATACCTTTTCATCTATAAGTCCAAATTGATTTCTTTTTAACAATCTGGAATCATGACAAAACCAGCTACAATAATCTAGTTGGGCAAGTCCCCTGATTCGGCTTCCTACTAATTCTTATATTCAGGTAAAGTTTCTATCTCTGCAATTTGCCAGTCAGCGAAACAGCGGCGGTAAGAACTCCATAACTTTTGATTTCCAACTCTAAAAATTGTGTTCTTTATCAACTTAGAAATCATACGGAATCCTCTATAACATTCATTTTGGGTGGAATTTCTGATTCGGCCTCTAAAGAATTCAATATGGCCAGAAAAGACAACTGCCAATTCTCGTCAGCTGTCCTGGACAGTTGCGGTAAAACTACCATATCTCCTAAACCGTAACTCCAAATCAGATGATCTCAGTGTCTAAAGAAAACTAAGATCAAGGGCTACAACTTTCTAAGAGGTGAGAAGATCAGAAAAACGTACGAAACGTACCCAAATCTGACAAACAAATCTAGCGCACGACAGGGAGGAGGGTGGCGGCCGGTTGGAGAGGGGAAGGAGGGGGTGGCGGCTTGGGGAGGGGAGTGGGGAGAGAGAGGGGAGAGGCTAGGGTTTGGGGGAAGGAAAAATCCCCCTTGGCTGGCCCCTCTCATGGGCCCCTCCTGGGTTGCGGCCTAGGCCCAGGTTGTCAGAAGATTGCTGAAAACCCCCCGGCGATTCAGAAAATTTCAGTTCTTGTTTACCTTTTCCCTCCCCAGCTGCTTTTATAATTACCTTATACGAATCCAGGGTATTACAAGTTCCTAATTGTTCTAGAGTGGTCTTCGGTGGTGAAGATCATCTAGTTTGATTTAGTGGTGCTGATTAGTGCTTTTGGCCGAATCACTTTGTTGAGTGGGCTTGTGCGGCACCCACTCGGTTCCTCGGTTTCGTTCTTTTGGTTGATTCCAAATAAGGGAGAGTGGCATTGTATCTCCGATTGCTTCGTCTTTTCCTCGGATTTGCAGGGCGATAGTTTTTCTGGGACAACGTCTTTAAGGCGTGCCTTGCCTGATATCTTCTAAGTGGTTTTGATTACCATCTATGCTGTGAGTATTTCAGTATTCATCTTGTGCATTACTTTGCATATATGTGTGAATTGTCTTTGATTTCATATTTCATATAAGACTTGGTTCTAGTAATTGAGATTTTACTAAGTGCATTGTGTGGACTTGTGAATTTCGCTCAATGATGATAATGGTGCGATTCTGAAATTGTCTTGATAACTTATTCAGATTTTGAGCTCTAATAGACTTGCTTGTTGTTGACATATTGTCTTTAGAGGCTCTGTCTTTTGTGGTACTTAATCGATCACTTGAATAGATATTGATTAGTTCTTCTCACAATTTGAAAGGTCTTTATACTGTAGTTGTATCATTATGTGAGTTCACTAGTTATTTAATGACTTAAAGATTGGAGTAGTAAATCTGTGACTCTTTTAAAGTGTTCGTTGATGTAAAGCATAATTGTTAACAATGTGAACATGAGATTAATATTGTTAGTATAGTAAAGCTTTGTTTAGAGCTCAAAATCTGTTTGCTAGTTATTTATGCCAATTTGTGACGAGAATAGACCTTAGTCTTGAGAAGACCAAGTTTGTATCTTGTGCAACTCGCCATCCGAGAGCTCTCATTAGCATCAAATATGTAGGATAGGAAAGACGATCGAGGGGGTGAATAGGCGCTTTCAAAACTTTCTCGCCTAAGTCGAATTCAACACGAACTTTACTCCTTTAGCTATGAGAGCTAAGAAGATCGATAAGCACACAATGAAGCCTTGTCTTTGAACTCGACAACCCCGACAACCACACAACACAAATGTGGAGACTTAAACTCAAAGGGTTGATCTGGGCACAGGCGGTCAGACCGGCTACCACGGGCGGTCGGACCGACGTTCAACCAATGATCGGCCAAGCAACTAATCAAGGCGGTCGGACCGGTGGGCAACGGTTCGACCAGTGAAGACAATGATCGAATATACGAGCGGTCGGACCGCCGTTATAAGACCGGTCAGACCGGTTCAGTCCGATACTGAAAAATCCACCCCAAATCCAAAACGAAATTTGATCCAACTTTTGATTCAACCAATGAAACTTGACCAAATTTCGAGCACACCTCCCTAATGATATTAGAGACCTATTTCTAGCGACGATCCGTCGATCCACTTGCAGAATCGATCTCTCGAGTTTTTACCAAAGAAGTGCACAAACCCTAGAAATATGAAAACTTTGATTCAAGACTTGCTTGTGGGGGTTGATGCTCTAGATGATTCTAGGAGTACTCCCACACATCAAAGCAAGACACAAAGGGTCAAAAGACCAAGTTTAAACACTTGAATCAAGGAAGCACCAAATTCATTCAAATGAGAGAAGAACACAAAGAGGAGACAAATGATCTCTCAAGCAAGCATCACAAGATTGATTGATCTCACAAGATGCTTACAAAGCTACTCCAACAAGGAGGACAAGAGCTCACTCAAGGAGCATATAATCTCTCCCTCTCTTCCTCTCCAAACCCTAACCCTAGAAAAGCAAGGGGGGAAACCAAATGAATGCCTCTAGAGTTTTCCTTCTCCCCCTTTCCTATTTATACTAGAGAGGACTAGAGTCACATTTGGGGCCCACTCACACATGGGACCCACACACTAATCTGTTGAAGCAATCGCCTGCTTCACCACGTGTAGGTTGATCAGCGGTTCTCATCGACGCCAAGCCTCTCTTGTCCGAATCCCCGGAACCTCCCGAGACTCGCACCGAGATCCGCACCGCCGATCCAACCAACAGATCGAACCACCCGCTCGATCCGTCTTGCCCATTCTCGCACTGCTTGAGTCACACGACCTCCCAGATCCCCGATCGTTCGGACCTCGGCTCTCCAAGCGTAGTCCCGATCCACTCACCGTTGACGTCGTTGACACGCAAGCCACCGCACGACAATAGACAAACAAACCGCTTCCGGAATAAGTTCTTCACAACTTGACCCACGTTAGTTCCGCAATGCAATATGCAACAATAAAGCATTGATAACTAAACATTAAACACAATCAACATGCATCAATGCGAACTTGGCTAACCTCCAAGTCATGCCGGCCCGACCGCCCCACAAGGCGGTCCCGACCGATATCAACGATCGGACCGCTCCCACAACGGCGGTCGGACGGTCCAAAAGACTTAGCCAAAAATCTAGCTTGAAAATCCGAAACCTTCGGAATTTTCAACTCAATAGAACTTTTGTAGGAGCTCCAAAATGATGGGACCACATCCAGAGACTCCTCACCGCCTACACAACCTATTTTTGGATTAGCCCCAAAATCCATTTTTAGGTCAGCCGGTTCGACCAAGCCACCACCGCGGTCCGGTCAGTCCACGCGATCCGACCGACCCACACCTCCGGTCGACCGCCGTGGTCCGACAAAGAAGAAGCAAACCCCAAAACGCGAGATTTTGCAAACCAACAAAGCCATTGCCAATTGACTCATCATCCCGAGATCGTGCACATATCCTCACGATATCCACAATCTCCCCTTGATGAACACATTGGCAATTTCAAGAAAATGTGGTTTTCAAATGAAAAGTAAAATCGCCGTTTCGCAAGATAAAGGCACAACTTGGTCCATAAGCAAGAAAAAGCTTAGGAACCACCAAGTCGGGCTTCGAATAGTGAAGGCAAGTGAGATAAGGCATTGAACGCACAAAAGATTCAAAATCGGAAGATGGCCAAAAATCTCACTAAGGTCCATATGAAAGACAATAAGTTCTATTTGACCTTTGATCATTGTGAGTCTTCTTGAATTGCAATTCAAATCGAGAAAAGGCAATAAAACCCGAGACTCAACTCACTATGATCACAAATTTTCAAAGGGTTCACAATTTTTTTTTGTGTGTGTGTGTGTTCTTTTATGCATGAAACCTTATGTGAACCAAAAGCTCCAAAGCAGCATTTTCTTCAATCCTTCTCCCCCTTTGACAATGAATTCATCAAGATGCATGAGAGAAGAACGAGCATGAAGAAATGACTTTATTTGAAATTTAGCAAAAGGAGCCATGACCATTATCTATGTAGACAGTACAAGACATATACCAAGCCATATAAAGAGTAGAGGCTATATTCAATCATGGCAAAACATGTCTTGCAAAGCTAAAACCAAGATAGCAGAAATCTGAGATTAACAGAATTAAAACCATGAAAGGTTGCTCAATGTCAGAGATTCACTAAAAGCAACCAAAAATGAGTCAAGCCATGTCTGTAAGCAAAAAGAGACTCAAAACAGGAATTGAGGCATTTTGAGCATTAAGAGAATTCTTTTGAAGCAAAGCTCAAGCACTTAGCCCTTTTTGGGCAATTTTTCTTTTTCCTTTTTCTTTCTCTTCTCCTTTTTACTGTGCTAGATCCCAAGCCTTGCCACGACCATCTCAAGCGATAAGCTTAAAAGAGTGGTCTAGGTCATCCAAAACTCCCCCTGAGTTCATGCCTAGTGCAATGGCAAGCCGTCTCATGAGAAAGGATTGGTGAGATCAGCTTTTTCACATGAAAATCTTCATTTTTTCATTTGCTTGACTTAAGAAGATAAAAAGCTCATTTTTCATCTCAAAGTAAGTTCAAGACTCAATTCAACTTGTAAGACATGGCAAGAATCATCAGAGGATCACTAGAGCAAAACTAGTCACAAGATCCAACAAGACAAGATTCGATTCAATTTGCTCACAGATATAAAGCTAGCAAGGTTAAAGCTAAGCCAAAACACGAAGAGCCATAAAAGAAGTCTAGCAGACTATCACTTGATATGACAAGGTATAGAGTATGAAAACAAGTCATACAAGGATAATAATCAAAGCTCCACAATTTTAATTATGCAATGCAAGACATTTGAAATAAAAATGCATTATGATACAATGAAAACAAAAAGAGCAAATTCCCTCAAAACATCCAAGCCTCAGTACTGGGATTTGAGATAAACGTTCTAGGAGTCCAGTACTGAGATGGATGAGGCCTGGGAACAGCAAAAGAAGCAGCAGAAAAATGATTAGGCACAAAATCATAAGAATGCCCATGAGCACCACCTGGACCTCTCCAAAACGATCTACCAAAAGACCGATACTCCCCCTGTCTAGGTGCTACCCGTGGTCTATCCTCACGATATCCAAGACCAAACTGCTGCCTGGACCCACCAAAAGAGTCAACAGAATTCTCTACAAACCTAGGCTTATAAGTGATACGATGAATAGGCTGCCCGGCTCTAGAGACTACAATGAAGAAGAAACTCCTCTAATGGATCTCAAGGTGCTCATCCTCTTTTCCTCTCAATTTTTGCTCTTGGAAGCAAAACTCAACAGTGTGGCCCTCTTTCTTGCAAAAGGTGCAATGGTACTTGACCTTTTAAGGGTCCGATCTTGGTGAGACAGAAGCACCTTTCTTGCTAGAAAGAGATTGAGCAGAATCTCTGATTTAAGAACAACCTTTGAAGACAAAGAAGATTCTTGCTCAACCAAACCACTTTTCACAATTCTAGCAATCTTTGGTGTGAGATTCTTGGAAAGCTCTAGGGACTTAAAGCCTAGGCCCTCGCTTTTCACACTCACCTTGGATTGGTCTAGAATCAAGTTGAGCTTCTTTTTCCCACTAGAAAACTTCTCAAGAGTCATTTTGAGGTAATCGTTCTCTTTTGCCAAAACTCCACAATTGGAGCACTTTTTAGAATCGATTGCCTCAACATGTTTGCTCTTAAGAAGATCCACTTCCACTTTAAGAGCCTCACAAGACACACAATAGAACTCTCCAATCCTATTCAACTGCTCCTTAAATTTGACTCTAAAAGCCTCTTGTATCTTACCAATAGCAATATCAATTTCAGCATGCAACATACAAGAGGAAGAATCAATGACTTTCTTGGAAGCAGTAAGAGACATGGATCTTTCAATTTTAGCTTTCTCTTCAAGAGTATTGTTTAAAGCTTCAATCTCAATTGTAAGCTTAGGGCAATTTTCACAAGAGGCAATTCTAGAATAAGCAACTATTTCAGTCATCTCTTGCATTTTAATTCGATTATTCTTACAATGAGAACAAGTGTGACTAGAATCAAATTTTTGCAATTCTTTTAAAGAGCTATCCAGTTTCTATTCTAGCAAAGCACAGTTTGAGCAATTTAATGGAATAACATCTAAAGCAGTCACATCAAGCGGAATGGCATTCATGCACACAGAACTAGACTTGAGAGATTCTAGTTCAGAAAGAGCATTTTTCAATTGATCTTCAACAGAGGAATGAGCATTATTCAAGCTTGACAGTTCATTAAGCAAGCTAGAGCATGAATCACAGAAATCATCAGGATTAATGGATTTGAGCCTAACCACTTCTAGGTTCAAATTATCAATCATAGTATCCCGTTTCTTAATTACTCTAACTTGCTTATGCAATTTTTGTTCAGCAAGCACTAAAGCCCTTTTCATGTCAGGAAGTGAAGGGCATACCTCATCGGGATCACTAAAAGGATCCTCGCTGTTGGAGAAGTCATTTGTCGTGGTCGTTTTAGCCATAAAGCACATGCCAGTGAAATCACGTGCCTTCTTCTTGCCGCGGGAGTCACTCTTGTCGTCCTCCGACTCCGAGTCCACATCTTCCATGCTCACATCCTCTAGAGCTTCAAGGACTCGGCTGACAAACTTGCGATAGTTTGTCTTCTTGGACTTAGCATCCCTCGCTTGAGGATGCCTTTGTGACTCCTTCTCCTCCTTGCCCTTCAGCTTGGGGCATCTAGAGCGAATGTGGTTCGGCTCACCACATTCAAAGCATGTGATAGGTCCACCTCTCCTCCTACTCCTCACATTATTGTAGGCTCTCGTGAATTTTGTGGATAGGAGGGCTAAGTCATCCTCGGGTAGTCTCTCAAGTTGCTCATCGCTCAAGGAATGCAAAGCAGACAAAGAAAATCCAGATGAGCTAACATTAAAAGAATCAGCATATCTACCCTTAGATGTGTCAACCACTAAAGCCATCGGCTCTGTCGTGGGGAGACGCGAGATAAAATCAATCTCATGCGTCTTCAACCTCGAGTAAAGCTTATCCATGGTAAGCTCACTCATGACAGTGTTGTCATTGATGGCAGTGATCTTCATACCCCAGACCTTCACATCCAAAGCACCCAAAAGCTGGCGTGCATTTTCGGACTCCGGAAAAACAAGATCAACAGTAGCGGAGATCATGAAGAATTTTAGAAAATCTCCCCACAGCTCATCTAAAGATTCACGTGTCTTTGCTCGATCTTGAGTATGCTTTCTTAAGTCGGTTCTGTCTCACTTCCTTGATCGCGATGGACCCTTCATGATAATCACAAAGAGTCCGCCAGATCTCATGAGCAGACAAACAAATGAGCGACACGCTCAAACTCCGATCGACTAAGGCCTTGAATCAAAAATTCGAGCCTGCTTTGTTGTTCTCCACATCCGAGTGATCAAATTGTCATCTACCGCACGACATAAGGGTTTTTCACCTTAAGCCAAATCGCGTGCCCTTGAGCCTCGATGTAAGCCTCCATTCGGCCTTCCAATATGCAAAATCAACCCCATCAAAAACATGTGGCCTGATTGAATATCGCTCAGTCGCCATGGCTCCAAAGACCGGTTAAGATCTATAGAAAAGAGCTAACCGGCTCTGATACCACTTGTAGGACCGGAAAGGCGACTGAGGGGGTGAATAGGCGCTTTCAAAACTTTCTCGCCTAAGTCGAATTCAACACGAACTTTACTCCTTTAGCTATGAGAGCTAAGAAGATCGATAAGCACTGGTGAAGCCTTGTCTTTGAACTCGACAACCCCGACAACCACACAACACAAATGTGGAGACTTAAACTCAAAGGGTTGATCTGGGCACAGCGGTCGATCGCCAAGCTACCACAGGCGGTCGGACCGACG
Organism: Hsuehochloa calcarea; assembly: GCA_036346395.1. Lineage (NCBI taxonomy): Eukaryota > Viridiplantae > Streptophyta > Magnoliopsida > Poales > Poaceae > Hsuehochloa > Hsuehochloa calcarea. The sequence continues at coordinate 44,538,647 of CM070597.1, read as the reverse complement.
TTCAACCAATGATCGACCAAGCAACTAATCGGCGGTCGGATCGGTGGACAACGGTTCGACCAGAAGACAAAGGTCTGAATATACGGGCGGTCGGACCGCCGTTACAAGACCGGTCAGACCGGTTCAGTCCAGTACTGAAAAATCCACCCCAAATCCAAAACGAAATTTGATCCAACTTTTGATTCAACCAATGAAACTTGACCAAATTTCGAGCACACCTCCCTAATGATATTAGAGACCTATTTCTAGCGACGATCCGTCAGATCCACTTCGCAGAATCGATCTCTCGAGTTTTTACCAAAGAAGTGCACAAACCCTAGAAATATGAAAAACTTTGATTCAAGACTTGCTTGTGGGGGTTGATGCTCTAGATGATTCTAGGAGTACTCCCACACATCAAAGCAAGACACAAAGGGTCAAAAGACCAAGTTTAAACACTTGAATCAAGGAAGCACCAAATTCATTCAAATGAGAGAAGAACACAAAGAGGAGACAAATGATCTCTCAAGCAAGCATCACAAGATTGATTGATCTCACAAGATGCTTACAAAGCCACTCCAACAAGGAGGACAAGAGCTCACTCAAGGAGCATACAATCTCTCCCTCTCTTCCTCTCCAAACCCTAACCCTAGAAAAGCAAGGGGGGAAACCAAATGAATGCCTCTAGAGTTTTCCTTCTCCCCCTTTCCTATTTATACTAGAGAGGACTAGAGTCACATTTGGGGCCCACTCACACATGGGACCCACACACTAATCTGTTGAAGCAATCGCCTGCTTCACCACGTGTAGGTTGATCAGCGGTTCTCATCGACGCCAAGCCTCTCTTGTCCGAATCCCTCGGAACCTCCCAGAGACTCGCACCGAGATCCGCACCGCCGATCCAACCAAACAGATCGAACCACCCGTTCGATCCGTCTTGCCCATTCTCGCACTGCTGAGTCACACGACCACCCGGTATCCCCGATCGCTCGGACCTCGGCTCTCCAAGCGTAGTCCCGATCCACTCACCGTTGACGTCGTTGACCTGCAAGCCACCTGCACAGCAATAGACAAACAAACCGTTTCCGGGAACAAGTTCTTCACAACTTGACCCACGTTAGTTCCGCAATGCAATATGCAACAATAAAGCATTGATAACTAAACATTAAACACAATCAACATGCATCAATGCGAACTTGGCTAACCTCCAAGTCACTGCCGGTCTGACCGCCCCACAAGGCCGGTCCGACCGATATCAGGCCGGTCGGACCGCTCCTGTAATCTGGTCGGACGGACGGTCCAAAAGACTTAGCCAAAAATCTAGCTTGAAAATCCAAACCTTCGGAATTTTCAACTCAATAGAACTTTGTTGGGAGCTCCAAAATGATGGGACCACATCCGGAGACTCCTCACCGCCTACACAACCTATTTTTGGATTAGCCCCAAAATCCATTTTTAGGTCAGGCCGGTCCGACCGGCCACCACTGCCGGTCCGACCGTCCCACGGGCGGTCTGACCGCCCCACACCTCCGGTCAGACCGCCTGTGGTCTGACAGCAAGAAGCAAACCCCGAAAACGCGAGATTTTGTAAACCAACAAAGCCATTGCCAATTGACTCATCATCCTGAGATCGTGCACATATCCTCACGATATCCACAAAATATCTAAGCTTTATGCTGATATCTTACATATACATGTGGTACATGTTTAGATTTTCATTCAGCTTGAACGCCATGGAGGCTTTATTGTCTTATGATCTTGATGGAATTAATTTTGAGTATTTGCTAAAACTGCACTGTTTTCAACAATCCAGAAAAACTATCTATGTGGCGTGACTTTGTGACCACCCGACGACATATAAAGTAGCGCTTGACACTCAATGAGCTGTCAGCAGCTATCAATGTCGAGGAGCGGGCAAGAGCCGGTGACAACAAAGGTAAGGCTCAAATCCAAGCTCATCAAGTGGAGGTCAAGAGTGCTGGAGGCTGTGGGAATCAGAACTTCAAGAATCAGCCCAAAATCAAGCTGCAAGGAAAGAATTTGAAGAAGAAGTAGGAGGACATTGTCTGCTTTGTGTGTGGAGTGGCTGGTCATAGAGCCAATCATTACCGCAATCGCAAAGGCAAGGGTCCTTCTCCACCAAAGATAAGGGCGAAAGGTCGAGGTGAATGTCGCTCGATAATACCGCTCAAGGGTAAGTACCTAAGGCCTTTATGGCAAGTCCATCTATTGATTGGTGGATTTATACAGGTGCTACTAGACATATATGTGCTGATCAATCGTGTTTCTCTTCATTTCAGGGTGAAGGTGGTGGATCCGTCCTAATGGGGAACGGAGCCGCCGCTACAGTACGTGGGATTGGACAGGTTTGCATGAAGCTCACTTCAGGCAAAACACTCATTCTAAAAGACGTGTTGTATGTGCCTGCAATGACTAGCAACCTCATGAGTGGATATATGCTTTGTAGGTAAGGAATAAAGCTTGTTTTTGAGTCTAATAAGGCCGCGTTGACCAAATTTAGTACTTTTGTGGGTAAAGGCTATGATAGCGGAGGCATGTTTCGCTTATCTATTCTTGATTGAAATAATGTAAACATTTTTAATGCTTCCCATTGCAATAAATTACATGATGTGTGGTATTCTCATTTATGTCATATTAACTATGAAGCTATTGTGCGGTTAAGCAAAATGGATTTAATTCCCAACTATAAGTATGAGAAGGGTTTAAAGTGTGAAGTGTGTGTGCAAGCTAAGCAACCCCGAAAACCTTTTCATAACGTTGAAGGGCGAAGCACCTCTCCACTTGAGCTAACCCATTATGATCTATGTGAGATGAATGGAATATTAACTAAAGGTGGCAAAAGATATTTCTTAACTCTAATAGATGATGCGACTAAGTATTGTTATATCTACTTACTCAAGTCGAAAGATGAAGCACTAGAATACTTTAAAATCTTTAAAGCTGAAGCGGAAAACCAATTAGAAAAGAAAATCAAACGGTTAAGGTCGGACCGAGGTGGTGAATACGTCTCTTATGATTTCTCTCAATTCTGTGAAGAAAGTGGAATAATTCATGAAGTTACTCCACCATACTCACCCCAATCGAATGGAATAGCCGAAAGGAAGAACCAAACTCTATGTGACCTGGTTAATGCCATGTTACAAAGTTCAGGTATGTCAGATTATTGGTGGGGTGAAGCAGTTCTCACAGCTAATTATGTCCTTAATAGGGTGCCACCTCGCAATCAGGAGGAAACACCTTATGAAGGATGGAAGGGGAGAGAACCTAACTTGTCATTTCTTCGAACTTGGGGATGCCTTGCAAAAGTGCATGTGTCATTACCAAAGAAAAGAAAGCTTGGTTCTAAGACTGTTGATTGTGTCTTTCTAGGGTGTGCTAAAAATAGCATGGCTTATGGATTTTTAGTGGTCAAATCTGAGGTGAGTGACATCGCTACAAATGTAATGATGGAATCTCGTGATCTGACATTATTTGAGCATATGTTTCCTATGAGACCAAATGAAGTCATTGAGCCTATTGGTTTAAGTGAACACTCTATTCTTCCTAGGGTGGTTAACACTGCACCCGAATTGGACTTGAGAAGGAGTAAGAGGTAGATGACTGAAAAGTCTTTAGGCGATGACTATGTCACCTATGTTGTGGATGATGAACCATTAACCCTTTCAGAAGCATACGCATCCCCGGATGTGGATTACTAGAAGGAAGCAATCCGTAGCGAGATGGGTTCCATCATAGCTAACGGAACGTGGGAGATTACAGACCTCCCATGTGGATTCAAGCCAGTGGGCTGCAAATGGATCTTTAAAAGAAAGCGTAGACCTGATGGTACTATTGAAAAGTACAAGGCTCGTTTAGTAGCTAAGGGTTTGACGCAAAAAGAGGACCAAGGCATTGGATCAAGGCGTAGTCCTCCTTTGTCTGTGCAGAGTCGTAGTCCTTGTTGCTAGGTTTTGGGTTCAAACCCGCAAGGTACCCATCGTCGAACAACTGTATATTAAACAAGACTTTGAGCATCTTTTATCAAATGGATAAATTGGTAGAGACTGTTGTGTCTTGAGGACTTTTATGTAATTTCTCATTTGTGAAAAGAACAAACAAAGAATAGAAAAGGTGTGGGGGTCCACAAGTCATTACGGGAGCTGGAGGATAAGGTTGGAGTCTGCCTCCAACCTTGACCGAGCGTGAGAGCTACGCGGGGACTGGGCTTCGGCCTGGCGGCGTTGCATACGACGCGAGGATTGCAGGCAGCTCGGCGGCTCATGCGTGATGAGCGCGAGTCGTTGGCGGCAGCCACAGAGCGGTTCTTCTCCTCTCCCTTAAAAGTGGCCGGCGCCTCTTCCTAAAGGCACAAAGAACAGGAGAAATCCCCATTCCTTTTTTCTGATTTTTGATGCTTCCATTGCCGATCTAATTTGGTGTTTTTCTTTCACTCCTAGTGACGCCTCGGATGTTGACTCCTGGTGGTGGTTCGGTTCGGGGCTCTACTCCCTTGTACATCTGGATTAATCCCCTCTTACGTCGTTCGGTTTCAGAGGCCTTGAGGGAGATTTAGATTTTTGTGTTGGGAGTCCAGTTCCTAATTGTTCTGGAGTGGTCTTCGGTGGTGAAGATCATCTAGTTTGATTTAGTGGTGCTGATTAGTTCTTTTGGCCGAAGCACTTTGTTGAGTGGGCTTGTGCGGCACCCATCCGGTTCCTCAGCTTCGTTCTTTTGGTTGATTCCAAAGAAGGGAGAGTGGCATTGTATCTCCGATTGCTTTGTCTTTTGCTCGGATTTACAGGGCGATAGTTTTTCTGGGACAACGTCTTTAAGGCGTGTGTTGCCTGATATCTTCTGGGTGGTTTTGATTACCATCTGTGCTGTGAGTATTTCAGTATTCATCTTGTGCATTACTTTGCATATATGTGTGAATTGTGTTGATTTCATATTCTGTATAAGACTTGGTTCTAGTACTGAGATTTTACAAAGTGCATTGTGTGGACTCGTGAATTCTGCTCAATGATGATAATGGTCTGATTCTGAAATTGTCTTGATAACTTATTCAGTTTTGAGCTCTAATAGACTTGCTTGCTGTTGACATATTGTCTTTAGAGGCTCTGTCTTTTTGTGGTACTTAATCTGATCATTTGAATAGATATTCAATTAGTTCTTCTCACAGCTGAAAGGCCTTTATACTGTAGTTGTATCATTATGTGAGTTCACTAGTTATTTATTGACTTAAAGATTGGAGTAGTAAATATTGTGACTCTTTTAAAGTGTTCTATTGACAGAAAGCATAATTGTTAACAACAGAACATGAAATTAATATTGTTAGTATAGTAAAGCTTTGTTTAGAGCTCAAAATCTGTTTGCTAGTTATTTATACCAATTTGTGACGAGAATAGACATTAGTGCTGAGATGGCCAAGTTTGTATCTTGTGCAACTCGCCATCTAAGAGCTCTCATTAATATCAAATATCTGAGCTTTATGCTGATATGATATCTTACATATACATGTGGCATATATTCAGCTTTTCATTCAGCTTGAATGCCATGGAGGTTTTATTTTTTACTTATGTTGGTTTGGTCGTTTATATGCTGGTGGTTTAAGGTTTTATTGTCTTATGATCTTGATGGAATTAATTTTGAGTATTTGCTAAAACTGCACTGTTTTCAACAAATACAACCCTAAACGTCAATTATTTATCATCGTAGAATCTACGATTAATCCACGTGATCTCATACCTCTAACGGCTTCAGCGTGAGCGGTTCACTCAAATAATTTTGTCCCAAATTATTTATCATCGTAGAATCTACGATCAATCCACGTGATCTCATACCTCTAACTGCTTCAGCGTGAGCGGTTCACTCAAATAATTTTATCTGGGACACGAATTGTACTACTCGGAACGCTTTCATCGTATCTACGAGGACATCGCAATGAGGACATCGCAATGACCTCAGGTCAGAACCTACTCCAGATTCCTGTCCAAACGGAAAAAAAAAAGTTAGCTAGTCATGTGAGAAACTCGGGTTAAAACAATAAAAACGCGAAAGGTTTGCAACTGAAGCGTGTGTCTACAACTAACGAGCTCTATAAACATTGATCAGAAACTCGACTAACATGCTTTGTAAGAAAAAGGATGACTAACATCTCTGAGGTAATTCGCTATATACCATTAAATAATTTCAAATCTTCGTAATATATCACCGGTATCTCACAATGACCGGTATACTGTGAATTTTCTCAACATTTTTGGTCTGAACTATCAAACACACACGACCATGTGCAAATCGAGAGAAACAAAGAAAGCGAGAGAAGCGGATCAAAGTCATAAAACATTAATTCGAACGCGGGTTGACTTGCAAAAGGCACCACTGCTACTGGTTAATCATATCGCTTCTTCCATAATTCAATCGTATTCAACGCGGATTCCTTCTTTATTGGTGTACCTTGAACACGCGTTTCGTGTGGAAGCAAAAAATTCTGTGTTGCTTAGCCCGGTGGCTCTTCGATCTGGACGAAGCGTCGGCCATGGAGTCGCGGCCGGTGCCTTAGCGCCGACATCACCCGACCCGTTCCATTTCAATCGTAATTCGCACGTTGCTCTAAACAGTTTTGGGCGTCACCAATGGTTGCGACAAAAAGTGGTTCGGCTAATCAGTCAAGCAATCATGCGCCCACCGCCGGCTGTAACACGCCTGCTGATTTAGTCATTGAAGCAAAAGAGACGGTGTAATCCTATTTTGCAGCTTGACTCGTCTTGTAAAAACTTCATCCATTTTTACAGCATCTGTGTGCACACGGAGAATATCGTCCGACATTATCAAAGATGGTCGCGGAGTAAATCGCATTGGAGCACTTGTGCAGTGTAACCTGTGCATCATTTCGATATAGATCTAAACTCGCAGCCATTCGCAAGTCACTTTACCACGTAGCTTGACAACTCAAGCTAATGTACGGGGAAGAGGATTCAACTTCGACTTTCCACCGAAACCTATACTACTCAAATCAGCTGCATTCTCCCGGGTTTCCTTTGTATGGGTGGTGGGGAAGCTTTTGATGGCTTCTAAGCTGAAACTAAAGGACCCCCAAACAAGACAGTAAATATGTGCTTTTGTACATTTAATGACAATCACAGCTTACATCCAGTAAAAAAACCTAGGAAGCTTCATGAAAAAATGTAAATAAGCAATTAATCTCTATATTGAATCAATATATCTCAAAGAAACTAAACAGACCAGTTAACCATGTACATAGGCAAATAGGCTTCATGAAAAAAAATTTAGATAAGCAATTAATCTCTATATTGAATCAAGGACTCTCAAAAAGAAACTAAACAGAAATAGGATCTTTACAATATGAGGTGAGTAGTCACCCGCCTTGTTACATTAGAATCAAAGAATGAATGGAATTGAATTAAGTACACAGAAAGAATGGTGCTACGAAAAATGTTGAACGTCGAAATCCCAGCAAAGCAGTGCAAGCTCCTAAAATTGTGCTTGCGAAGAAACACAATATAGCCTATCCTGCTCTAATCCCCTTTACCACCAGAGTGTTAGTGCTACTAGGAGTTTTTGTTTCATTTAGCGCGATTTTGAATCAAAATAGGAAAAATAACCCCCGCAAACGAATCGGCAAAAATAACACCCTGCCGCGCTAAAACTACACGGCAGGCCAGCGACGGCCGAATAAGAGGCCGTCATGTGACCTGCACCAACCACATAGTAGACCCCTACTGTGCATTTTGAGCGTGGCAGGAGTGTTATTTTTTACAATTCGTTCGCGGCAGACTATTTTTGCTATTTTGGTTCAAAATCGTGCTAAATGAGCCAAAAACTCGAGTGAGTCTCTCCCCCTCGATGGCAAGTTAGGAAGAACTAGAAAAATTTCTGCAACTGTATGATCACGACGCTGACATCGTCGGTCGAGCCCCTAGAAACCGCAGTTTCGACGAGCCTTCTGCAGGCAGTCATGCAAGAAGCCTTGTCATCACTGATGCAGAGAGGCCTGGCGATGTCTACTGCCTCCTGGTTCTCCACCTTGTCCCACAGGCCGTCAGAGGCAAGAATCAAGAATTCACACTGCGAATCGACAAGGAGCGTCCTGGTGTCTGGATCAGCCACCACCCACTGCTTGAGGTGCGCATCCCCAATGCCTCTTGACACTGCTAAGGAGCCCTGCACTCGCCATGTTCCTCGGTAATTCACAACGAATCCACCCTGAAATTGGAAGGAGAAAGCACGTAAGTCACATACTCAATTGCAGAGAAATGGAATATGCTCATAAGTCGCTCATGCTTACTCAATTTTTACTATACAATCACTTTTTGCAACCAAATAACAGAAGTTTTCCAACAAAATTGGATAGGACTAGTTTCACATTGCAACAGCATCTATTCTACCTAGCTATACTATAAAACATACTTCGAACTACAATTCACGCACAAATTATGCAAGAAATACGAAGCCTAGGACAGGCATTACTTACCAGGTTCTCAATTCTTTCTCTCTCGTCCTGACGGGAGGCTCGGTGATCGGAGGTGAGCGCCTCCGCCTTCCCCGCCCGGCTGAGGACGGCTCGGCAATCCCCGGCATTGGACACGACCAGGCCGCCCTTCTGCAGCAACGCGGTGACGCAGCAAGCGCCCCCACTCTGCTCTCTCTTGAGGAACTCCTCGTCAGTCTTCAGGTAGCCCCTCCTCACCGCCCCCTCAATCTCACCACTGTCGCCGCCGCCCACCTTCTTCATCTCCTCGGCAACGAACTTGGGCATGTTCTCGGCAGCGAACTCCGCCGCGCTCTTCCCGCCGTGGCCATCGAATACACCAAACAACGCCTGCAGAGTTACAATAGATTCGAGAAAGTTTAGTACTTTTTAACAATTTCAGAGTAAACGACTGAAATTTTCCATCCGGAGAGTACCGAATGCCCTGATTGAAGCAAAATTTCAACTTATTTTACAGAATCAGATGCCAAAATCACGCAAATCGAACAGAGAAGTTGCATCGAGCTTACCACTGGGGCATCTCCGCCGAGCGCGACCTTGGCCACATGCCGGTCCTCCATCTCCACCCTTCTCCTCCCCTTCCCTCTCCGGCAGTAGACCGCGAACTCCTCCCCCTCCTCCTCCTCAACCTCGTTCCTCGGATCCGACTCCGCCGCCGCCGCCGCGGCAACAGCGGCCGCGGCGCCGCCCGCCGGCACCAGGAGCGGCGCCGGGCGCCGCCTCTTCAGCACCGACCCAGCAGGGGCGGCCGCCGAGGCCGATTGCGGCGACGGCGAGGCCTCCGCCTCGCGGAAGTGCGCGCGTAGGGCGAAGGGGCGGAGCGGCGAGCCAGCGCCGGGCGCCGGCGCCGGCGACGAGACGGACTCCGGCGAGGCGGAGGCGGCCTTGCAGTAGAGCGGGTGGAACGACGGCGAGAACACCGGCGAGCTCGGGATGGCCACCGTGCAGGACATCGCGTCGAGGCCTCAGAGACCTTGCTGCTCGCTCCTCCTCTGCGCCTCCTCGCGTGTTTCGCTTTTCCTCCTCGGTTTGTGTTCCTGTTTTGGAAGGGTTTGGGGAAATGGCCGTTTGAACGGCCATTATATACGGGGCAAGGACGCGTTGTGGTGGCCGCTCCCAGTGGGAAACGAACTAGGGTTAGGGTAAACGTAGGGCAGAGAGGATAGCCAAGTAGGCTTTCGTAGTCATAGTGTGAAATGCAGTGAGATAAGAGAGGCTTGGTAATGGGGTTTTAAAATGTTTTTTTGCGGTTGCATGATAAACTTTTGTTTCTCATTTAGATCTATACTTTACCAGAAAAACAGAGGAAAACTGATGCAATACACACTTTCAATAGTCTAAAAAACAGCACAGTTGCACTACAAAAGTTAATATTAACTAACAAAAGTGAGAATTAGAAGTTGTTTTCAACAATTGCCTTGGGGCTAGAAAACATCACTGATATACTTTTTACTTCATTTCACCATAAAATAATGCACATGTTTCTCTTGTGTAGTTACGTTGTTCCATTATCATCTTAGAGTATGTATAATGGTACATACAGCTGCTGTCTATAACAATTTTACATACCACCTGTAGACAGTACTAAAGACACAGCTCATACAGTGGGTTATGGTGATACAGCCGATTACATAATTGTAGACAACATATAATTTTTTTTAAATGTTTTCCTTGGTTCTGATGATACGGTCGGCTACAGGATTGTCGACAGTACATTTCTCTGTCTTCGTTCTCTTTCATCCACGTCAATTTAAATCCTACGTGACATAGGCTATAGAAAGCCGATGTAAGATATGACCTTAATACCCTTAGTAAAAGAGATTTGATTCAACCAAACCAATTTTCTTTTACAAATACCAAAAATACTAACGCTCAAAGTAGAATCTTGTTTACTGGACGAATGCAGTAGCAGCAAGTAATACTTTTATCTGAAACTAGAGGCGGTGAAAGTAAGTGATTTACTCCACTCGTCCAGGTACAAAAATGAAAAGGAGACTGCGTGGAGGGTGTGTTAATACTCGGTTTTTCACTGCCCTGTTTCCACACAGGCGATTCCAAGGAAAAACAGACACACGGGGGAGTGGCTGAAGTGGAGGAGCAGGCTGACGAGGGAGTGAACGGGTGCCAGTCAAAGATACGTTAATCCCGTGTGAGAAACCAAGGGTACGAAGGGAACAACAAAAAGCAAAGCGGTTGCGACCTGTGCTCCTTCTCACGAGACGCGGTCAGTTAATTTATTTAAAATTCCCATTCATTGCACAGACCGAAGCACTACTTGCATCCCTTCCCGGCTCCCAGACACCAAACACCGACACGAGCCAACGGCTATCCGCCACGAAGAGGCGTGGAGCGCCGTGGAGGAGTTTGGTTGGTCGCGCTTTCCGTGTGCGGTGTGGTGGAGTCGGGAGCTGGAGCGGGAATGGAATGCGCCCGGAAGGAAGCAGGCGAAGAATCCACTCTCTAGATGCGTCGAGGAGGAGATAGGCTGACCGTTTTCGATTGGACCGGACCAGACGAACGTTGAAAGCAAAGTGAGCCACATTGTATCGCGTACCACACTCGGCTAAGCAACCTCACCATCGTTTTTCCTTCTGCTACCCACGCATAGAAGACTGAACTGAACAGTCTAAAAAAGAGAGAGACTGAACAGAACTGGTACTTTGGCATTTTTACTGTTTCTATTCGGCTGCACTATTGGCAGTTTGGTTCCGGTCCCACGCGTCAGGAAATTGTGCAGGTTTTGGGTGGGGCGGCGCGTGTGCCCGGAGCGGGGTGGGGACAAGGCGGAGGAGTGTGGCCGTTGTCACCTGCCACTGTGGGGCCGCAGGATGAATGCGGGGCTTCACCGTGCAGCGACAGTACGCTGAGCCGGCGCAGAGAGGTGGGGGGCCGCGCCGCGTGGTGCCATCGTTGGCACGTTTAGGCCAGCGTTTTCGTCCCGCTGGCCTGACGTGTGGTCCGAGTCATGTAGCGCGCACGGTTTGCTCGAGTCCGAGGTGCCAGGTCAGGTGAGGCGTTTACCACCTCGCGACGGGACGGCGAGAGTTCGGAGGATGCACGCATCCGTCGGCAGTGCCTTGCAAAATAAAAAAAATGCTCCGTCTCGTTACAAGAGGACTTGACTTCGAGCGGTGATGCGTTTGAAAGCTTGTTATATCGGTTTAAAATATAGTCGCAAGCCGTTACGCAGAGTTGACCTGCTAGCTGGTCACATCCCAGTGCCCACCCAAACATGCATGTGCACGTGCAGCAATACACAGCTGCCACGCCCGTACTGCCATCCAACGTCACTCGTAATCAACGGCCAAAAGTCCAATCCATCCTATCCCCCCAGTAATCCAACTCGGCTGATCGATGATGTTAATCTTTGGTGACGACCACGAGCAAACCAACATGGCATGCATCTCTCAAACCATGTGTGGTTCCTGGCAGGCCAATCTTTTTCCTAAAAAAAATCCTTTTTGAGTTTGGTGCTATGAAATGTGAGTACGGTAGAATATTGGAGGTTCTGTTTTGGATTCATATATAGGATACTCTTTCGAAAACATTGGTGGTAACTGGCTAGCGTTAGGCCTCACGCCGATCATGATCGCGCGGCAGTTGGCTGCGGCTTGCGACGTCTTGTACATTTTTTTTTCTTTGAGAGAGATGTCGGTGAACAATGTCACGATATTGTTTTGTAGCCGTCGAATCGAAAAACAATAGACGAGATCAAGATCTGTCACTGTAACAATGTCAATGTAACATTGGTACTATTTACAACACACTGTAATGATACTGTAGCAATCCATTTCAATCTGACGGTTTAAATGTTGGGAATGTCATAGCGCTATTCATCCTATGATATTCCGAATGGAATGTTAAAGGATACAAATCCATCCACCGCACACCCAGACGACGTCGTGTAATCGAGTACGCACGCACGTACAACGATAAACGAGCATCTATCCAACGATGTCTAGTTGTTCAATGCGTGTCAACCGTCAAGCTATCTAGGCCATGCTGGCTGTTGTTTTGACTTCCTTACCTTGATTTCTGCTTTGTACTCGTGCACGAGCTAATGGCTGCAACGCTGACTTGGACTAAAGCCATATGAGTACTTTGTTGTATTCTTGGTCAAGCTTTGTCCACTGGATCATGGCTTGTAGCTGCTGCTGCTGACTCTGATGACTGAAGACGAGTTGCCTTGCGCCCGTACGTGCGTGAGGCGTAAATGGCCGACCGATATCTTCTCCCAAGTTATCCAACTTGGCTGGTGATGCTATCTTCTAAGCTGGACCGCGCGTCCGCGCGCTAGGCATGTACGCCGGTTGCACCGTCGACGACGGCTCGTACGCGATCGCGCACGTAGGCACGCACGCACGAACGAACGAGCTGAAGTAAGTAAAAATGTTAGGAATGTTACGAAACCTGGTTACGAGCAAAGCAAACGATTAAATTATTTTTGGAGGACTTCCATATATATATATATATATATATATATATATATATATAGGATCTCATGTACAACAGATAAATAAAGATAACATATCTTCCTCTATACACTTGTGTTCATCGTGCTCCTATTGTGTTCATGTGATGCTCATGTATGTATTGATCTACGAGTTAGCAACGTAACGGCAAATGGCGAACCTACAAAGGGTCAAGGGTGTTCATCTAACCACCCAATTTTTTTTTTTGCAAAATACTCATTTTTTACTAGGTGAGTTAGATATATATAATGATAATTAGACCAAATACTTCATACTGTAATTTTTCTTAATTATTTTATAATTTGTCTAAATTATTGAAATGTGGTATCTAATATGAACATTTGTACTTTCATTTTGTGCTATTGTGGACCTTTACTTTTACCATTGACTATATTTTGCTAATTCCGAACATCTATATTGAAAATCCTGGGCCCACCGCCAGTGACAACTATCGAAATCTCAACACGTTATCAGCATGAGTGCTCTTCAAAGTCAATCGGGTATGTCTTTCATTCGTTGTTGACAATTATATCAATTTTATTATTCTAATTACTTTTGAGCTTTGATCTATTTGCATAGTGCTGTTTGCGCCAACACATAATGGGGGGCATGTCTGCAACGAGCCAAGGCGATCTGTTCAAGACTACCGCCGCCGGCCTCCCAACAATGCGCGAGACGACCAAGATCGTACATGGACGCCACACGGCCGAAGACCTCATCTTCTGTAGTAAAAAAAAACGGTTTTAGCAAAAATTCAGGATTAATCTCCGCAAAATTAATAGTAATTAAAGCATAATTCCAGCAGATTTAAATGACAAAATTAACATATACACATGAAAATTCTCCAAGTCATTTAAACATGATAATATTATCAAAACATAGAACATGTGGACAATTAAAATTAGCATAATGCTCAGATTTAATAGTTTGATTATTGCTCTCAGATGTAGAGTTGCACAAGATATACTTTTGGCCTTGTCGCTACTTTTGTCTATACTCTTCACTAATTAAATAAGACAACCATCATTTATACTTTGAGATATAAATACTACTTTACTAATCTGTCAAAACGATTTCATTCACAACAATAAACAATTGATACTTTTTGCCAACAGAATAGTGATTATCAATATACAAGATCACAAAACAACACTTCAATTAGACAACAGAACAGTGATAAAACCTCAGTGCATAAGGTTCACAGAATCACAGTTCAACCCTAAAGCCTCTTTGACTAACAGTAAACAAACATATACTCAGATGCTAGATATCACAGAACCAAAAAGGTTCGAACCAACTGAGCACACCCGAAAGAACATATTGTACAGATGAAATCAAATGACAACAGTAAGCAACTCAAATTAGAGCTCAAGTTTTAGACGCTGCAAGGAGAGCCTTTCGTGCCAATCCTTTGGTAAAAGGATCTACCAAGTTCCTTTCAGACTTGATGTATTCTACAGTAATAACACCCATCTCTCTGGCATATTTTACAGACTTAAGTCGTCTTATTATATGTTTTGAGGATTTCATATTATCCTTCCTACTCTTTGCCTTAACCAGAACGGGTTGATTATCGCGGTAGGTTAATACAGCTAGAACTGGTTTTTCCAGCACAGGTAGGGCAGAAAGAAGTTCTCTAATACATTCTGCCTCTACGGCCGCTGAGTCTAGAGCTACTAGCTCAGCCTCCATGGTGGACAGTGTAAGGATAGTCTGTTTAAAAGACTTCCATGAAACAACCCCACCTGCTAGAGTGAATTAATTCATAGCCACTCGTATCCTTCATGTCATCTGAGTCATTGATCCAATTAGAGTCACTGAATCCTTTCAATACTGTCAGATGGCCAGAATAGTGTATTCCCAAGTTTGTGGTCCCCTTCGGGTACTTAAGTACCCTCTCTAGTGCTATCCAATGATCATCTCTGGGATTGAACGTATAACGACTCAATTAAGGATCCAATTCAAAATTCTGGGAGAGGAAAGACTTTGTTTTATTGATCGCATCCATGTTGGTCCCAAAAAAACAATATGTCATCCACGTAAAGACATAGAATGACACATTCGCCACCATTAAACCGATAGTAGACACATCTATCAGCTCTGTTCACACAAAAGCCGACCGAGGTCATAGTACTATCAAATTTCTCATGCCATTGCTTGAGAACTTGCTTTAGGCCATACAATGATTTATTCAATCTATATACTTTCTTCTCTTGCCATTCAACCACAAAACTATCGGGTTGTTGCATATAAATCTCCTCATCCAGCTCTCCGTGTAGGAAAGCGGTCTTTACATCCATTTGTTGTACTTAGAGTTTGTATGCGACAGCTTGTGCTAAAAGCACCTGAATTGTGGGTAAACGAGCCGCAGGAGGGTTTGTATCAAAATAGTCTTCACCCTCTTTTTGCGTGAAACTCTTAGCCACTAAACGAACCTTGTAATTTTATTAAAATGGGAAGCATTAAAATATTAGCATTATTGAAATCAAGAATAATAAGCAGAATATGCATCCGCTATCATAGTCTTTGTCCACAAAATTACCAAATTTGGTCAACACAACCTAATTAGACTCAAATACAAGCTTGATTCCTTGTCTACACAACATAGATCCACTCATAAGGTTGCGAGTCGTTGCAGGCATGTACAACATATCTTTTTGTGGATATCATGGGGATATACTCCAGATCTTAGGATGATGTGACAATTGGCAATCGAGTTAATGGTTTATCGTTTCACGTGTTTTCGGCAAAGTTTTAGGATCTGTTGGTCTCGTGGTCGATCGGCCGAGCGGGTGATCGACGGTCCAAGATCGGTCTGACCGGTCCTAGCGACGGTCGGACCGGCAATGTCAGAATATGGTAGATTGAGCTGGGCCAAAAATAGATGTAGCAGGCAATAGAGGGGATTCTATTGCACTTGATCTCATAATTTTTGAAGTCTCCAGTCAAAAGTTCTAGTGGTTTGAAATTTCCAGTAGGTTTCGGTTTTCCAGAGAGGAAAAATGGCTAAGTCCCAACTGGCGGTATGATCGGCCCATAGGTGGCAGTCAGACCGGCCAGGGTAGGCGGTCAGACCGGCCCTAGGGGCGGTCTGACCGATTTTTTACTTGGTTCGTCGCCCGTCGTGGCGGCGATATTCGTTTGTTATGTCAAAGTCATGATTTTCAGGGCATATATGTTGCATGATGTATGTTTTGACTAACATGGGTCAAGTTGTGAAGAACTTGTTCCCAAATTCGGTTTACTTGTCTATTGTTGTGCAGGTTGCTTGGTGGTCAACGACGGTCAACGGCGAGGATGGTCGGGACTAGGCTTGGAGAGCTGAGGTCCAGAACGATCGACAATGCCGATTGAGGTCAATGTACTCGAGCGTGATGCAAGATGGACAAGGGTGACCTATTGGCTAATCCGAGACGCAAGATGGCGCAAGGTGTAGTTAGTTAGGTCAAGGGGAGATAAAGACGGCGCATTAAAATACGTGCGTAAGTGTTCCGTTTGTTTTGGGTCTTAACGGGAGCCCAATTGAGTCAAACTTCTAGAAGGTCTAACCCTCCACTATAAATAGGAGAGGGAGGTGGCTGCACCTTCTCTTCGTCTCTTTTTTGCTAGTTTTGTAAACCCTAATTTTCTTATGGAAAGCTTTTGTGGAGGCTAGGATTCTTGATAGTTTGATGTGATTTTCGTGCTCTTGGACTGAGTATTGTCCTCCATTGATGGAGAGGCTGTAAGTCCATATCATATCAATCAATCAAAGGAAAGTTTGATCAATATTTTATCTCATTGCGTTCTTTCTCTATATTTGATGATTTTGAGTCTTTTTTTGATCAGCGAGTTTTTGAGTGAATTCTTCATGTGATCTAGCTTGCTGTGACGTGTGGGAACCTATCTAGGATTATCTTGATCATCAATCACCCACGAGCAAGATCTTGGATCAAGTTTTCGTTTTGACCCGGTTTTGAACCCTTCTTTGATCAAACGGAAAAAGATCTTTATTCTTTCAAGAATTATCACAATCTTCGATTGGAATAGCTTACTAATATCATAGAGAAGGTGTGTTCCAAGTTTTATCCAGCTTTGGAGTTGTAGATCAAAAGTTTCATCTATTTGCAACTTCGTCATCGTGATGTTTGATCTGTTCTGGAGGCCACCGGTCAGACCGGCAGGAAATCGGTCCGACCGCCCTTGAGCCAGCGGTTCGACCGGCAGTGCACTGAGATTTTTTATCTTGTGTTTGATCTTTTGTAGTATTGCTTAGGGGTTTATATTGGATTCAATACTAGTCTTCCGCTGTACTGATATACTGATCTTCATAGTTTCCATAGCTACTGGAGTGAAATTTATGTTGAATTCATTATTTGTGAAAAAAGTGAGTGTGCTCCTATTCACCCCCCTCTAGTCGCCTTTTCGGTCCAACACTTTCTGAATGAGTGTTTTGCCTGAGGTGAGCTTCAAGTAAACCTATCCAATTCCACGTACTGTAGCAGTGGCTCCATTCCCCATCAGGACGGATCCACCAACTTCACCTTGAAATGAAGAGAAACAGGATTGATCAGCACATATATGTCTAGATATCAATCCACTAATCAATAGATGGACTTGCCATAAAGGCTTGAGGTACATACCCTTCAGAGCTGGAGCTAGCCAGTGTGACATTCACTTCGGCCTTGCGGCATTTATGCTGACCAGGAGAAGGACCCTTGCCTTTATGATTACGACAATGGCTGGCTTTATAAGCAACCACTCCAGAAATGAAGCAGACAATCTCTTCCTTCATCTTCTTCATTTTCTTTTCTCGAAGCTTATTTTGGGGCTGATTCTTAAACTTTGGTTTCCCAAAGCCTCCAACACTCTTGACCTCCACTTGATGAGCCCAAACTTGAGCCTTAACTCTACAATAACCATCACTTGCATGCTCCTCGACAATAATAGCAGCTGTCAGCTCATTGAGTGTCAAGCGTTCTTTTATATGTCTACTAGCGGTCACAAAGTCACGTCACGAGGGTGGTAAGTTAGCCAAGATGATATTTACTTGAAAATTCTATGGTAGAAGGCAGTCGTACTGATTTAGATGACATACATGGATCTGTAGCTCACGGGGCTGTTCCATCACCGCCCGCCCTTATTCTATCTTAAAGTTCAAGTAGGTAGCAGTTATAAAAGACTCATTTCTATTATCCCCTTCGGAATACTTCTCATCAAGTTTGTCCCAGAGTTGTTTAACATTATTGAAGTTAACATATACGTCGAACAGTCGGTTGGATAAGATGGCTAACAAACGAGCTAAGATCGAGTTGTTCACATCCTCCCACCACGTCATTTCAGCGGTTTCCAATGGGAATATTAGAGGATTTGAAATAACTCATAAAAGTCTAAGGTCAGTGGGTCATAACTTAGTTTTAGCCTTCCAACGTTTAAAGTTGGCTCTGTCAAACAATTTTGGGTTAACGACAGCAGACGAGGAAACCATTTCTTGAGAAATTGGTTTTCTGATTTGTAGTAAATAAAGTGGTTTTAGCAAACATTCAAAATTAATTCCTACATAATTAATAGTATTTAAAGTATAATTTCAGCAGCATTTAAATGACAAAATTAACATATAGACATGAAAATTCTCTAAGTCATTTAAAACAAAATAATATGCTCAAAACATATAACATGCGGACAATTAACATCAGCATAATGCTCAAATTTAATAGTTTGATTATTGCTCTCAGACGTAGAGTTGCACAAGATATACATTTGGCCTTGTCGCTACTTTTGTCTATACTATTCACTAATTAGATAAGACAACTAGTATTTAGACTTTGAGCTCTAAATAATACTTTACTAATCTGTCAAAGCGATTTCATTCACAACAATAAACAATTGATACTTTCTGCCAACAGAACAGTGAGTTTGATTCCTTCAGTTCTCTATCAAGGACCTTCGAACCAAGAGCGAGATTCTTCACTGCAATAGCGACGGGGCCTCTACACATTACACCCTGTACTAGTGTCCTCCCATCATGCTTTACTGACCGTTGCCCCTTCTTCCCTGTGGCATCGGCGATTAGGTCATCCTGTATGTGACACCATGAACTCACTCCAACAAGCGTCCTTGATTTCTTGTAATAAAGCAGACCGCTCTATGTGTTATGCATGTCAACTAGGCAAGCATGTTCGTCTACCTTTTTCGCATTCCACCATGCAAACTAGTTTACCCTTTCAGTTGATTCATTGTGTTTTATCGACATCATCTGTACCCAGCAGCTCTGGTTTCAAATATTATCTCATTATAGTTGATGATTTCTCTCACTTTTATTTTTATTTTCCTCTTCGCCAAAAAATGCGTGTTCATGAAACCATTGCCTCATTCATTAGCTATGTCCATACACAATTTCAATTACCCCCTGTCTCTATTCAAGCAGACAATGACAAGGTTGTCAGAATCGTGATTCTGAATCGGATCGGAGATACTTTGGTAGAATCTAATTTTAGGATCGAATCGTAGAATCCAAGATTCTACCTGATTCTACCAAAAATACATTTTTATTGTGTCATTTATTCTAAGAGTGATATGAGTTTATTTAGTCATTTGACATATAATTTGATTGATAAATATCTAAATCCTAGTTTAGATTCCATGCCATTCAGAGCAACAACTAAAATATTGATTTTAACAACCTTGCTATTAAACATCTTACATAAAAAGTAAAATAAATTAATAATTAAAATAATTTTTATTATTTCAAACCTCCAAATCTTAATGTCTAACATACTAATTACTTAGTACTTATCATACAACTTGAATTGAGGAATAGCACACAACCAAACACCTAAATCTTTTATAATTTGAGGTGATGTGTGATTCGACATGATTCTACTGCGATTATATGACTAGGAGCACGATTCTACAACGATTCTACTAGGTGTGACTAAAGGTGCGATTTGGATCGTATTGGTATTATAGTATCATAGAATCGTACGATTCTATGACTAGAGTCACGATTTTAACAACCTTGGACAACAATACTGAATTTGTGAAAACAGCCTCACTAGATCTTTGCCGCCGGCATGGGATTCACCTAGGTCACTCCTGCCCCTATACATCCCCACAAAACGGGAAGGCTGAACGCGCCATTCAGACTCTTAATGACACCATGTGTGCTCTCCTCTTTCAAGCACAGATGCCATCCTCCTTTTGGGCCGAAGCTCTCGCAACAGCTGCATATCTTGCCAACCGTCGTCCCTCCAAAGCAATCAAGCCAATCACTCTGTACGAGGGCCTGCACCGCCGGCCTCGTTCTCTCCACCACCTTCGCGTGTTCGGATGTTTTTGTTTCCCAAAGTTATCTTTTACCGCCAAACACAAACTCAGCCCCCTGTTCTGTCGCATGATCACACCCGATCATTGCCCCGACAGATTCTCCAGTCCGATCACACCCGATCGTTGCCGTGGTAGACTCTCCAGTTCGGCTCCTTTCCAATTCTCCTACAGCGACATACGCCTCCGCTACCGTGGCAGTCTCGGTAGCTCCCATTGCTCACCCAACACCCGGTCCTCATCAGGCCCTTTCGAGTTGCCAAAACAGATCTTGACTTTCCAGTTGATCATCTGAACCTTTCGGCCGTCATATCTTCGGTATCCCCTTTTCCAAAGACGTATCGTGCTGCCCTTTAGGATCCTAACTGGCATCAGGCCATGGCTGACGAGCATCACACCCTTCTTGGGAACAATACTTGGTCCCTTGGTCCTCGTCCTCCAGATGCCAACGTTGTCACCAGCAAGTGGATTTTCAAACACAAATACCACTCTAACGGTTCCCTTGCACGATACAAGGCTCGGTGGGTTGTCCGTGGCTATTCTCAACAGCCCGGCGTCAATTATGCTGAGACCTTTAGTCCCATTGTAAAACCTGCCACCATCCGTGTCATTCTTAGTCTCTTTGCTTCCCATGGTTGGCCTATACACCAGTTAGATGTCAAGAACACCTTCCTTCACAACACACTTGATGAAACTGTGTACTGTCACCAGCCCTCCGGCTTTCTTGATCCTACTCGACCACAGCATGTGTCGTCTTCTCAAGTCCCTATACAGCCTGAAGCAAGGCCCTTGTGCGTGGTACCAGCATTTCGCTACATATATTCGCACGATTGGCTTTGTCGCTTCCTCCTCGGACACCTCTCTGTTTGTGGTATAGGATGGTCCTGAGCTTGCTTATCTCCTCTTATACATTGGCGATATCATTCTGACTGCCTTGACCACTGCCCTTCCTGATCGTCCCATTCATTGTCTTCACACTGAGTTCGTCATGACCGACCTCAGTGACTTGCACCACTTCGTCGGGACTGCTGTCATGCGCTTGCCTCGTGGTCTCTTTCTCTCTCAACGCCAGTATGCTGCTGATCTCCTGCAATGTGCTGGTATGTCATAGTGCCACTGCCACGCGACCGCTACTCACGTGGACACCCAGTCCAAACTGTCCGCTACTGATGGCCCACCTATCGCTGATCCCACCTCGCTCTTATCAAGCGCATCCTACGCCATGTTAAAGGTACCCTTGACCACAGCCTTGTTCTCCTCACCTCTTCACTATAGGACAGGACCGATTGCGATAGAGATATGGATTCGTGCCATAAGCAAATCTACATACGAACAATCTACAGGATTAATATCTCTGCTAGGAGAGAGAATGACGTAAATCCGACGATGAGCAATCCATGCTGATGGTGTATTAAATAACTAGTGTCGTCAAACGATCCATACAATCAAGCAAGATCGATAACACAATTAGGTAATGCAAAATAGAACAAACAGACATGGATCTCAATACTATTTATAGACTAATACGGATTTGGTATACACCCAACTCTCCCGGGAGAAGAAGTACAAACCCAGGTTGGGCTCACAGGGACCTGCGTACCCTCAGGGTTCATTTGCATATATTGTGATCCGATTTGATTCTTTCGGATTGACTCGGAATTTGAACTAAAATATCTTTCAATCTGAAAGGATTGGTTCTAATTCCTCTTTATCCAAATATGTGATCACAAAACCTGTCCCGGTTTTGGAGAAGCCGAAAAGCAATAAACAGCGATGGAATCCCGGCGGTTTACGAAGTGGCCGAGAGCCACGGCCATGTACTGGTTACACCCATGCGGATTAACGCTTCAGGATCGTCGACATATGTGATCACAAAACCTAGCGCTGATGCAGGTTCACAGACCTAGATGAAGACGGAAGAAAATCTGAAACAGGGATATATGCCGGAGCAATTCAATAAATTTTCAGAGTCCTGCTTTAATCTCTCCCGTATTACGCCAAGTTCGCCAAACTAGCAAGAGAACGGGATTCAGTTCACCAATTAATTTGGTTAATTTCTCTAGTAAACTCATGTTACATTGGTTCATCGTACTAGTGTCACTTACAGATTTTACGGCTAGATGTGTTCTTTGTAATGCACTTCGTGCAAATATTGGTTTACGGTTAGAGACCTGGAGCTCTCGTTGCAGTAGTGCTGTTCATGGAGGACAATAGGACTGTAGGACATGACCCCCTTTTTTCTTCTGGATCACCATTTTTTGCCGTATAAACTGCAGGCATTAGCTTTGCTATTGTTCTCTCTAAACTGTACAAAACAGGTGCCCACTCTACAGGGCATCAGACATCACTGCTCATTCATCTGAATCATGGATTGAATTGCCGAGTTACGATATTAACTTTCTACCTTGATCTCTTAACCTGATTTGGTTTGTTAGTCCTGTTCTGTACTGAAGCACATTCGTTGGCTTGTTTTTGTTAACAAATAGCTTCTCAATGATTTCGGGGCTGCAGATTTGGGGAGAAGAGATGCATGCCCAGCTACCAGAAGAAAATTGTCAGGCGTCCACCCTCCTTGCTAGATTGGTCTTGCCATTTGTCTGACTAAATATGGTCGGTAGTACTAGTAGCGCATATCATCCAACATTCCTAGGAACACATGTTCTATCAAAACCGATTTCTAATCCGTGTGATCCAAACGTCTGCTACAACTGCTGTGCTGCCAAATTTTTATGAGCACAACCAACTCTAGTGTTAGCATTTACCAGTTACTACCGGTACAGACTCTTTTTAGAACCTAGCTGCGATCTGATTTGAATTGTAAAGCTGCATGTGATACTGATGTTACTTTCAGATGGAGGACCCCTCCACATCCTGCATGTGAGAATCTTGTGCATGTCGTCTACTGGTGATTCCCAGTAATGCTAAGGGCCTCTGGAACACAGAAATCCAAAAATGTAGAAATAGGAAAAATACATGAATTAGGTGGCATATTCAGTTAAATCCTTTGGAATTTTATTACACAAGAATGATTCAATTGTGTTGTTTGAATGCTTCACAATAATAAAGTACAGGATTTTGGATAGATAGACACAAATGAAAAAAAAATCCATGAGATTGGATCTCGTGTTAGATTTCCTCCAAAATTCCTATGGATTGAGCCGTTCCATAGGAATTTTAGGAGCTCATTCCTTTTATCAAAGGGACTTGTAGGAATATTTTCCATAGAATTATAATTCTACAAAATCCCTCCATTTTTCCTTTGTTCCAAAAGGCCCTAATGCCGCGTCTTAATTAAGCCTGCAGGCTGCCGTTATATTGGCTGCCCTGCTTGGACTCTTGGGTCCAGAAGCCCAGCTCCAGTGCAGTGTCCCCTCCTTGCCTCTGCCAAGTCGTATTTGGATACAGGGAGTTCAGGCATCTGTGCATATGCAGATGCTGCAGCCTCACACGGCTGCTTTCATATTATCCATGATTCTGCCACAATTTGGTTTTTTTTTTTTTTTTGCTTCAACTATGTGGTTGCTGCCGTTTGCCAGTTCCTTTGAAATAGCCTCTTTTTTTTACGTAAAGAGAGTCTCTCTTTTGAGACCGAATTCATTTTTTTCTGAACAAAAGAGACTGAATTTATATGCTGCTTGTGTTATGATCCTGGTATTTAGATCTGTTTATGTTCTTTAGAGTAGTATTTTTCACCCTGAATTTCTGAAACCAGTCGGGACTACACTGAATGAATGCAGCTGTATTGATTCTTAGGCCCTTACAACTTGTAACTTACAATTAACAATTTGACTTAAGATGAGAGTAAAGAGAAAAGGGAGCTACGCATACTTCCAGAGCTGAGAACTT
Source organism: Hsuehochloa calcarea (assembly GCA_036346395.1). Lineage (NCBI taxonomy): Eukaryota > Viridiplantae > Streptophyta > Magnoliopsida > Poales > Poaceae > Hsuehochloa > Hsuehochloa calcarea. Next base: position 44,514,539 of record CM070597.1, on the reverse strand, counting down.
TATTCCACTGTTATCTTCAGAGAAGTGCACACTAGGTTATTCCCTTGCACATCTTTTGCTGAACATTCTTGTACAGTAGTTCTAGAACAGATAAGCCGAGAGTGATCACTCGATGAAACCAAAGGAAAAGAGATGGAGTATAGGAATCGTCATGATTGAAGAACAGATGCACCTGGCGGCCTTTGTACCTCCCTTAATCTTCAGTACACCAGAATGGTGCAATACACAAAAATTCTTTACATGTAACCCTTATTTTCTTTCCCCCTCACAACCTTAAAACCTTTTGCTTTCTCCTATCCATCCTCAGTAGGAGAAGAAATGAGCCAGTCAACACAGCGCACCACATATTCTTTATCCTAAACCCTCCATTTCTTTTAACAAAAGAATCACAGGTTAACAACACAGACCATCTTTACGCAAGCAAAAGAAAAATGGTAAAAAAAAAAAGGTGGCGGGCATCCTTTGTGCCAAGTGCGTCCTTCGCTCTTCTGTATAACAGTGGAGCCTTATTGGAGCTCCGTTAGCTACCAGAGCCCTGTTGGTCGGTCCACGGGCTTGACGCGATGCGGGCGTAGAGGAACTGGTTCCACGTGTCGGGTAGCCCCGGGAGGCACCAGTGGATGCAGTCGGCGTACGTTTTTGGGTCCGCCTGCTGCTCCGGGGTGAGGAGCTTCCCCTGCCGAAGAGTGTGCACCGATGTGTGCGCGTCCTTTCGGAGCTCCGACAACGCCGTTATGTCCACGAAATGAACAGGAACACGTTTGAACGTCTGCAATACCTCCTGAGCACCAGCATACAGGCGCCAATCCGTGCCGACGTCCAGCGAGGTGGTCCGGTTGGTGATCGGTAGCGTCTCCATTGCGCACTTGATACCACCGTAGTTGCCCCATGCCTCTGGCCTGTTAAGAGACGCAAATGTGACCCGTTAGCCTGTTAGCCCGAGCACGGCACGCGAGGGAGTACAATAGCCAGTAGGATAGGTACTTGTACAAAAGTTAAAAACGCCATCAAATACTCAAAGGTCCCACCGGCTCATCCTAGATTCCACCGTACTGATACTCTGATGATGTCACTTGCATATTGGTGTCATTATTACCGCGCGGAGTGTAAATTATGCAGCTCTGGTTGTCTTTTCTTTAACGCAGTTCGTGTAACTTGAGATTCCACAGCGATATGATCAAAATGGAGCAACTTTGCATGTGGAGTACTACATGAATATCTTTGTGCAATTGGCAACTTAAAATATTCTAAAACACAAATTTAGATGAAAGGGCAAGGCTGTTGTTATGTTGTTTCATCGTTCCGGGGTACGATTTAAAGCGGTCGAATTGAAGCTGATTTTCCTAACAGAAGAAAGCAGAAGATATATAATTCGGTAGGCACCGTGTTTCGTATCATGTGTAACTTCACTATCTGACATGTAACTTCCGATCGACAGAAGAATGCAGAAGTACTTCACATGATTGATCGATAGGAAGTTACATATCATAGACAATGAAGTGCTCACTTGATCGTAGGGATATGATCTTCTACTAATTTTCATAGACCAAATTGACTTTTCGACCACCTAAATCGAAGTAGTCGATCGATTATCCATGGATTTTGTTCTTTCCATGCACGGTGGTCGAAAAGTCAATTTATTCCGTAAATTTTGTCTTACTAGCTAGCTAGAAGGGCACAGATTGAGAATTTGAGATGATAACTTTAAGAAGTGGAAGTAAGAAAAGATGGAAAGTTTGTGAGTGATTATTTTTCTTAGTTTTGCACGCCCTTCTGATGGTTATTTATAGGCTTAATTAACAACTTGTGGCAATATTAAATTAACGAATAATGACGGAAGTCCGACGGATAGGATTTGTTAAAATCTGTTCCTAATAAATCGTTGGTAACCAAGGCATCACAATCTCTTCGAGAATTGTTTTTCATAAATACAGTTGACGCTCCTTTTCCTATGTTTACAACTGAAACTGGAGAGCTTATCACAGACGGTTTTTAATAAGAACCCTCTGTGATTACATACTTCACAGACAGTTTTTAAATATAACCGTCTGTGATATTCAATCTTTCGGCTCCCGCACGATGCGTCTCTTCGTCACACGCACCGACGTTACGTACGATGCGTCTCTTTGATGTTTTAGAAGAATGATCATCGGGCGCCATGGTGAGCACGCATATTATTAGTGAGCACATGGAGCATGACGACGAGGACCAAGGCGACGAGGTCGATGATCACCATCGCTTTTCCTCACAATGTCGTCGTCCACATCGTCGGCCTCGTGGCCATGAGCTCTCCTCGGCCCATTGCTGACCTCTGCATCCTACGAGCCACGTACGTATTTGTTCTTTTACTTTTGGTAGGTCTGAAGGAGTCAGCATTCTGTTTGGTTTTTATCAGTTTCTGAAGATGATTGTAGCGTATCATATCCTAGTTAATTATCGAACATCTACCCCAGTTCGTTTCGGATTCAGGTTCTGATAGAGAACCTGATTGTAATGAAAGGGGGAGCTATTTGGAGAAAATGGGAGAAAATAAAATTTTCTAGAAAAATGATGATCATTGTGAGGGGGAGTATGTATTTTGCATTCTTGTGATCTTATTGCCATTTCTGAACTTAAATTGCAATTCTTGGAACCTCACAATGATCAAATGTCAATTTGAACAATTGTTCTTTCATATGGACCTTAAGTGAGATTTTTGACTCTTCTTTGGAAATTAAAGCTTTCTCGCCTTGTTTTGCTTTATCCCACTTGCCTATACTTATAATCTAAAGCCAACTTGGTCATTTCCATTGCTTTCTCTTGCTTTTGGACCAAGTTGTGGCTTTGTGCGAAAACGTGAGTATTTTTACTTTTCAAACCTTAAGCTTAGATTTTTAAGAAATTGCCAATGTGTTTATCAAGGGGGAGATTGTGGATATCATGAGGATATGCTCATGATCTTAGAATGATGTTAAAAATTGACAATGGCATTGAAGGTTTGTCGAATCAAGCGTTTTCGGCAAAGTTCTTGTGCTGTCAGGTTAATGGCGGTCTGGCCGGAAAAGAAGCAGTGGTCCGACCGCCCAAGAAGCAGCGGTCAGACCGGCCACCTTTGGCTGTTAGACTGGCCAGGCCTTGGGGTCAAGAGGCTGGCGGTCCGACCGGCCAGGCGACGGTCAGACCGACCACCTCGGGCGGTCTGACCGGCCATTATGAAACTTTGATTTTGGAGCTGGGCCAAAAAATAGAGTGTGTAGGCAAGAGTGGGGATTCTTCTGCACTTTGTCTCATAATTTTTGGAGTTTCGAGTCAAAAGTTCTATTCATTTGAAATTTTCAGAGAGGTTTCGGATTTACAGGAAGAAATTTTGGCTAAGTCCTTTGCTGTGCGGTTTGATCGGCTTCGGGGTAGCGGTCAGACCGGCCTTGGGGTGGTCAGACCGACCAATAGGTGGTGGTCTGACCGGCTTTCACTTGTTCGTCGGCCATCTTGGCGGCGATTTTTGTTTGATAGGTCAAGTTCATGGGTTTCAGTGTATATGTGTCGCATGATGCATGTTTTGACTAACATGGATCAAGTTGTGAAGAACTTATTCCTGGAATCGATTTTTTTGTCTATTGTTGTGCCGGACGCTTGGAGGTCAACGACGGTCAACGACGAGGATGATCGGGACTAGGCTTGGAGAGCTGAGGTTCAGAACGATCGAGGATGCCGGGTGAAGTCAGTGGACTTAAGCATGGCACATAATTAACAAGGATGACCGAACGGGAAGTTCGGTGTGACGGGTTGTATCAAGCGGCACGGGGTCCGGTGCAAGTGCCATGGTGATTTCGGTGGGAGCCGGATGGGAGAGACTTGCCGACATGAAGAGAGTCGTTGATCAACACGTGGCGATGCATGGGATTGCTTCATGAAGATTGGACGCGTACTTTGGAGAAGAATCGAGAAGGGGTATTTTGGTAACTTCACCAAGATACCGCTTTGATTGCTTTTGGCTAAACCGCGGTGCAAGACGGCGCCAGGAGAAGTGGTTTAGGTCAAGAGAAGATGAAGATGGCGCTTTGAAATGTGTGCGCGAGTGAAACCCGTTTGTATGTAGGCTTAACGGGTGCCTATTAGGGAATATTTTCTAGAAGCTAGCCTCCACAATAAATAGGAGAGGATGCTGGTTATGCACTTTGAATCTCTTGTTTTTCTTGTTAAAACCCCAATTTTCGTGTTTGGAGAGAATAGAGGAGAGGTTAGGTTTATAGAGATTGGATTGATTGTGTGCTCATGCGTTGAGTATTCATCCTCCATGATTGAGTGGCTGTAAACCAACATCTATCTCAAATATATCCAAGCAAGATTCCTCAAGATGATCTTTTTCTTTTTCTTGCTCTCTATTTTATGATTTTAGGGCTTTTCTTTGATCCTTCAGTTTTCTTTTGGTTTCTGGCCTAGATCTTGCTTGCTGTGACATGTGGGAACTCATATAGGATCATCTATAACCCACGTTGGCTCGGTTTTGAAGCAACCTTCACTCAAACAGAAAAAGGTCAGAACTTTAGCAAGGATCTTCGCGATTTTTGATTGGAATAGGTTCCTGACATCCTAGAGAAGGTATGTTCTAAGTTTCATGAAGATTGGAGTTGTGAATCAAAAGTTAGATCTATTTGTGATTTCGTTTTCGGGCTGATTTCACTGTTCATCGGGGTGGCGGTCAGACTGCTCAACTCAGTGCAAGTTGAGTTTTTCGTTGTTTTGCTTTGGGGTCTTGATTAGATTCAATACAATTCTTCCGCTATACTTGTACATTGATCTTCATAGCTCTCATACATATTGGAGTGAAAATCGTATTGAATCCGATCTTGGTGAAAAAGAGACTGTACTCCTATTCACCCCCTCTAGTCATCGTTTTGGTCCAACACATGCTCTCCTGACAGCCATGCTTCATGAAGTTGCCCGTGGTTGCTGTCGCATCCTCCTCATGTTGCGTGGACGACCCCCGAAAGTGGCTGAGAGATTACGAACAATATATATAATATATATGAAGCCGATTTTAAAGGTACAAGCACCCACTGCTTGGAGACTTTATGGAGAAGAGTCATCACAGACGGTTTGTAGATGAAACCATCCGTGATACATGAGATATCACAGACAATTTCATCTACAAACCTTGTGTGATACATCAGCTATTACAGACGATTTTATCTACAAAATGTCTGTGATATATAAGTTATCACATACGGTTCCATATATAAACCATCTGTGATAGTCATCTATCACAGACGGTTCCGAGTCAATAACCGCCTGTGATAGTATGCATCATAGGCGGTTCGAAAACCGTATGTGATGACCTCATGTCATTACTAATCCATAAACTCAGACGGCTCACGAAACCATCTGTGATGATGTTTTTGAACCGTATATGAAGACATTTTATGTAGTAGTGTGAGTTGGATAGTATGACTATTCCATTGTCTTTTATTATTCCTTCCGGTAACAAAAGAATATCGTTTTGAACATCAATACTACCCCAAATGTAACTTTGACAACTAATTTATATTGTAAAATATTTATGAAATCTAATTAAAGTACACTTTTACGAAAACTCTTTTAGAGACAAACCTACGCATATTATTTTCGTATGGTCAATATAGGTATTGAAAAAAAATCGATATTCAAAGTTTAGAAGTTTTGATGACACGTATCCCAAAAAATATTTTTTTGTGACGGAAGGAAGTATTAAGTATTAACCGCACTTAAGTATTAAGTTTTGATGTAGTAGTGTGAGCTGGATAGTATGTGTGTTCTTGCGTGGGGTTAGGGGAGGAAAGCGACGCGGGGCTCGGGAAATTGGAATCGTATGATTCGCTTTAGGTAGGGAGGTCCACATCGAGACGCATGCCTACAGGTGGGCCTAGGATTTTCTATGATCCAGTACCAGTGTATCAAGGTATTCTCCATTCTGCACAAGTCCACGTGCACGAGCTACTCTCCGCTTCGTTTGAGAGCTTTCTGTATACATGTACAAATACAGAGTCGTTTTGCCCTATTCTCGCCGTGATTGGGGTATAACGCTGTCAAAAAAAAATGCGACTTTACATTCCTATCGATCTTTGTGTTTTAGGTACGATTGGATCATATTTCGATTGGTTCTACAACTATGCAAACTACCCTTTGATCATTTGATGGCGTCTAGCCTTAAATTTTGTATGAAGCTATATATTATACCTAATCAGAGCTGCTGCCCAAGATCTGTCTTGGCAAGTATACGCAGCCCACGACGGAAGTTGATGAGACAGCTGCAGTTGAGAGTACGATCGCATAGGCTGCCCATGCGCTCGGATACCATGCTACGCAGCCGCAGGGAGTACTAGATGAGTGAAGAGCTTGTACTACGGCACCTCATCTCCGAAGGTTCAAGGGTCCTGTCACCACCTAGTTAGATTATAAATCAAGTGTGTCTGCTCTGCTAGGTAAGATCTAATTATCACTGTCACTAGTTTCCTCCTTGCAAAGGCAATTAATGCTCGATAACGCAACACCTAATTGAAAGAGAGATCACTGCGCCGTCTGGTGTGGGTCTCGATCTATCGATCCCCCTCTTGGTAAACCAATGCTCAAGGAACTCTCTCTCTCTCTCTCTCTCTCTATATATATATATATATATATATATATTCTAGTATATATATGTATGTTCTGAACTGAAGTAAAGAAAAGATGGAACAAATATTAAGAAGATGGTAAGCAAGAGTAGAGTGGAATGGCTTACGTGATGTGGTTGGGTGAGACGCTCATGAAGAAGACGGTCGTCCTGTTGGGGTCAATGTTCCGGTCGACCCACTTGGCCCACGTCTTGAGCACCTCCTTGTACGCCACGGGCCGGTCCACCTCCACGTACTCGGTGGAACCCTGGTCGAACGACCCTTTCCTGCTGATCCATTCGTTCCGTCCAAATACAAACACACCGTGTCAGTCAGACTCACATATATATAAAGGTATAATCCATTATATGCTGTATTTTTTGTGCGTGCATGTATGTAGATGCATGTGCTGGCTGCCACTCACAGGACTTTCATGTCGAGGGTGTTGAGCCACCAGATGTAGGTGTTGAAGATGAGGTAGTCGACGCCGAGCCAGTTCTTGGCGTGCTTGGCGATGGAGTGCCACTGTACGATGCGGTCCGGGATGCTGTGCACCTTGGGGTTGTCCGAGTTGGACTCCACCAGGAACGGCGCCCAGTAGAACTCTACCGTCGCGTTGTACTCCTGCACGCACGCATGCAAAACCCGACTGATTCCCAAGATCGCGTACTGGTACTACTACTACGATCGATCCAGTAGTTAGTATTTCAGTGAGAGAGTAGTTAGTTTGGAGAGTATATACGTGCGCGTAGAAGACGTTGCTGGAGCCATTGTTGACGAACTTGGTGAGGGTCTTGTGGCCCTTGGGGACGACGGACTGGACCAGGCACACCATCGACTCCCACTGGTTGCGGTTCAGCGAATCCCCCACGAACATCAGCCGCTTGTTGCGCAGCCGCTCCAGCAGCAGACGCGCGTCGAACCTGCAGTTCCATATTCTTCATCGCGTTAAAAGACCTTTTCAGCTCGGATTGCCAGTTTGTTTGCCACTTCCTGTACCGAAACACGAGCACTAGTATATTCATTCACGTCACACTGTGCGGAGCTGTTTCCCCTGTTGGAAAAGCGTATAGTTTGACGTGCCTGCCCGACTTTAGTATTTGCTGCTTCAGCTACCAGATGCTTAAATTAATACTCCGGGCGTACCTGACCCCCACGAGGCTAACGGGACAGTACAGTCCTGTGCCACAGAGAGCTTACTACTGCTATGCTCCTACTCCATTCTGCCTGCGCAAATCTCGAACCTTCTATTAATTTCTCTGACACGCTGACCTTTATATGCCCAAAAGGAGGTATTCCGACGAGTACGAGTGGTGTTTCTCCCGCAAGTTCTCTGTTTCTCCCGCAAGTTCTCTGTGTTGGCTAAAATGAAACAGCTTTACAGTAAAATGAATCGATAAAAATAACATATGTGCCGTGTTTAAAAGACATAACTGTACTCTAGTTGCACGACAGTGGATGTGGCGAACTCTCATTCGACGGTAACCGACCTATCGCGTCCAGCTCATTTGAAGTGCTCTCTTTGGAGGTCCGGTAGACCCCTTGCCACGGTATTTTTGTATGATATAAGTGCTATTTTTTGCTATCTTTTTACTACTCGGATGTATGAAGGTGACGCTGTGACGGACGCTCGCAGAAAACGGTAAAAATTAACCGGCATCAGTTTCCGGAACCGGGGAAGGTTCCTGAAACCGATGATGATCTCCGGTACGTATCAATGCGCGTGCCGACAAACGAGCCATTTGGCCTCGCGTTCCGGCACGCGAAATCCCGAATTGCAAATCCCCCTAAATCGCTAAAAAAACGGCGTGAAACGATGAAAAGAAACGTACCGCGGGAGCTCGCAGTCGGTCGGCTGCCATCGCCACTTCTGGTAGGAGTCGTCGCGGCGGCCGTTGCGCATGCAGGTCACCTGCTCCGTCAGGAACTCGCACTGCGCCTCCTTGTACACGGGCGCGTTCACCTCGTCGTACACCCAGTTGCCACGGTACAGGTCGCACGTATCCGGCACGCTCACCACGGTCCTCAGCGCCGCCGTCGCCGCGGCAGCCTTCAACGAGGCCGCCCTCTCGGCCGCCCTCTCGGCCGCCTCCTCGTCCTCACGCCGCTTGGCCTCCTCCGCGCCGCCTTCCTTCACGCTCGGGAGCGTCACGTCCCTCTCCTTCTCCTGCTCTTCGTCCACCTTGCCGCCATTGGCGTCCGCGTTAACATTGGCATTGATCTTAGCGGCCACCCCCCCTGTGCCATTACTGTTGCCGCCGCCGCCACCACTGGCCGCCAGGGCCTCGGAGGCGGGCGCGTCGAGGACCCGGACGATGACCTCCTCCCCGCGCTTGGCGAGGGTGTTGACGGCGAGGTGCGCGGCGGCCTCGTCCTCCTGGAGGAGGTGGAGGTCGGGGGCCTTGGCGCGGAGCGCGCCGGCGCCGAAGGGGAAGTCGGCGATAGACTTGATGTCCTCGTTGTACAGGAACGTCGCGAACACGAAAAGCGCGAACACCACCGCCGCCAGCGACAGCGGCGCGCCGTTCTTGCGCGCCGCCACGCCGGCCCCCAGCGCCGCCTGCTTCATCGCGAACGGCGCCGACGCGAACACCGACTTGCGCCGCTGCTGCATCTTCGGAGCTCCTGGCGGCCTCCGCTCCCGCGCTTTAAAGAAACTTACCGCCCCCCACCACCACCCCGGCCTTTTGTGGTGTCTTGCAAACCCAGGAAAGATCGGGGGAGAGTAAAAAAAGCTTCTTTGCTTTGCTTTCCTCTGCTCACTCTCTCTCTCTCTCTCTCTATGAGATGAAATGGAGCTTCTTCTTCCTAGTTCTTGCTTGCTGCGCGTCACCTGCCTGTCCTTCTCGCCTGGCTACCTCGCTCTCCTATATATGTGTCGATCCACGTTACGAGTTTGGTGCCTTTTGTTGGATGCTTGCCTTTTGTTTGCTTCCCTTTGGTATGTTTGGTTTGGTTCGCCGGCTTTCTTCTTTTATGGTTGCGGGATCTCCTCTCCACCAACACTTTTAACTCTCTCTAATCTCTATTCTAGTAGTAGGATTTGGTTCCCTTCCCTTCCTATGTAGAGAGAGAGAGAGAGAGAGAGAGAGAGAGAGTACTGGGGGGTGGGTCAAATGAGTAACATGCAAGATTAGCTTCCATGGGGGGTTTGGAGGTTAAGCTGTTGTACATGTAACACCCATCTAGTTCTTGCCTCATTGGTGTGCATGTATTCTAGTATTTAGTTGTTGCTTTTTTCTTCTTCTTATATCTTCCTTTTTTGCTTTTCATTTTTTGGTACGGGATACAGAGGCATGGTTGTATACTTGTATGTATGGTTGCAAGTATTTATGTTTGTTTATGCGATGGAGTGGTTAGACTGTGGCTGTCTCGCCTGGGGTGGGAGGAAGATGGCGAGATGGGGAAGCAAACCATGGCGAGCAGAGAATAGGCAGCCCCACCCTGGCGAGGGCGGCTACGCCACTGCCCCCTTTCGTATTTTTGTAGAAGATCCTCGTGTATTTGGATTTATCATGACGCAGATATTATGAGTTCGATTTGTATTCTTTACACGTGAATAATGATGGAATGAATTAGAAAACGATGCGGTAGCTGAATTGTTCAGGCTTCAGAGTCCAGAATCTTCAGATAGTGTTGCTGCAGGGAAATCGCAAGCTATCTGATTGTTTGGAGCAGTGGTGTTAGAGAAATGGGCACTATTAGGATTCCAAAATAAAACGATGGATGTCTTATGGAGATTGGATAATTGTTTGGGTGATGTTTTGTTCAGAACAGGAGTAGTTATTTTGGAAGTCCTGACGAAAGCACTATTGAAGAAGCTGAGAAATACTTGGAGCGAGTACAACAGATTAAATTCGTGAAGAAATGATTTAGCTATGCTCAGGAATTAATATGATAACTTCAAGCACACAATTAAGACATCAGGGAGAAAGTTGAGGTCACGGGAGTGGCTTTGCAAAAATTTCAAAATGGGGTGTATCTCTCAATTTGCTGTCCTGTTCTTTAGAATCGACACATTTTTTAGCTTTAGTCAGTGTTTTCTGTGGATGCTTAAATAATTTCCAATCTTGTAACGGCAGCTCTTCTTAGTTTGTACGCATAAAAATTGATATCCCTGCCTATTTGACCTTTTCTTTCCACTTCCAGATCTCACCACTTCTAGAATTGATGTCCGTATCTATGGTTGAGTACATACAAAATATCATTTTTCAGATATTTTTATCCACTCATTGCAAAAATGATGCTTTTGTTTACTTAAGGGGGAAAAAACCCTATGTTGCGAGATCGATCCGAGGAGACACTGAAACATCTTGGACCCAGCTCTTCTGTTGGCTTCTGTAACTCCTGCGTATGATCTTCATCTGGCTTTGGAGCTCCTGTGACCCAGGAAGGTTCCATTCCGTAACTTCCATTATGTTCATTAGGAGAAATGTTATGTCTATTGGCTGTTACATTGACTTCTACTACTGTTTTAACATGCAGGTTTCTGACAGCGACACAGATGAGAATGCCCTGTGGAAACTCTCTTCTAAGATCTACTCTAGTGGAAGGTACAGTACACTTGCATGTATTGATGGTCCGTATATTGCCGCATTCAGAAATTACTCACCAAGCTGTCAGCTATCAGTGAAGTCTCCCCTTGTTCTTCAACTCTCCCGTGAACACCGACCGTAGTCACTGACTGTTCTTAACAGAAATATAACAGAACCACTAGGGCCATACAAGCTTCAGTCCATATACCACACTCCATATAGTTTAATCTTCCCAGAGGTGACGAACAAACCATGTGGTTCGATCCTAGTCTATGATGAACAATTATTATTGTTGTCGAGGAGTTTTTGGAGTGAACTATCAGTTTTGCAAATGCTATCAGGGCCAGGCGGTCTGATCGGCCATGTGGGTGGTCTGGCGATGCACAGTTGTGTCAATTGAGCACCAAACACTTATGTGGGAGTGTTTGAGGATGTGTTTTGCACTAGGTGTCATTGAAAAATGGAAATTAGACGCGAAACTAGATAGATATTGATTGAAAAGTCCAGAGAGGGTTGTTTTCTCCATGTGGTTAGACCGGTCCCTGCTGCTGCTGGGCACGATCGATCGCTCTCGGCGGCGCGGTCTAACCATCCATGATCGCTCAAAGGCACGTGAGGTGTGCAGAATTTTGAGATTTGACCTATGGTCATGGAATCATTGCATATGTCATGATGTATGTTTTGGCCAACGTGGGTCAAGTTGCGGAGAATTTGTGTCCGGAATTAATTTCTTGGTTTATTGTTGTGCAGGGAAGCTCGGAGTCAACTACGGTCAACGGCGAGGATGACTGAGACTTGGATTGGTGAAATCAATGTCTAGAACGACCGAGGATGCCAGGTGAAGTGGTTAGTCTCAAGCAAGATACAAGAAAGATATGAATGACAAAAACGAGAAGTTTGGTGCAATGGGTTGCATCAAGTGGCTTGAACCGGTGCAAGTGTTGAGGCGGTCCGGTGGGAGCCAGATGGGAGAGATTTGTTGACATAAGGAAATCTATTGATAAGCCTACGTGTGGCGAAGCATAAGATAGCTTCACAAGATTGGACCAGGTCAAGAATGGAATGATCGAGAAGGGATATTTTGGTATTTTTACCAAAATATCGAGTTGGTGACCTTGGAGAAACCGCAGTGTATGACGGTGCAAAGCAGAAGCGTTTAGGTCATGAAGATGGCAACATCATGAAGAGACGGATTCGTGAGCGCCAGATCGTCATCTGCTTTGAAAAGCCTGCGTGAGTTGAGACCAGTTTGTGTGTGGACTTAACATGTGCCTGTTAAGATATTCTCTTGACCTATCCTCCACTATATAAGGGATGATGTAGGATTTGCACACCAACCAAGCCTAGGAAACTAATGTGAGATTTGAGGAAAGTGAAAAGAGTAGACGACACTAGGGTTTGCGATATGTAATAGGAGAAGATTTGTGGGATGGGATGCTCGTGAGTGAGCTTTTGTCCTCCATGGTGGAGTGACTGTAAACCCTCAATTCCTGCATATCAATACAATCAAATTTGTGCAAAGATGAGTTATTTTTTGTTCTTGCTCTTTTTTTTTTTGATTTTGAATTCTTGTATTCTAGAGCTTTTTCCTTAGTCTTTTGTTGTGATCTAACTTGCTAGAACTTTGTGGACATTCATCTAAGGCCATCCTGACCATCTTTAATCCACAAGCAATTCTTTGGATCAAGTTTTAGTTTTCTCCCGGTTTTGACCCCCTCTTGCACTCAAACCAGAAATTCAAGGAATCTTGGCTATGATTGTGTCAATCTTTGATTGGAATAGGTTCATAACCTTGTTGAGTTGTGTCTAAAATCTCAAGTGTTTTGGACTTGTATATCAAAAGTTAGATCTTTTGTGGATCTAAAATCGTGTTGATTTTACTGTCAGCCTGAGGGAGCGGTCAGACCGTCCCTAGAAGCGGTCAGACCGCCCACCTCTTGGCAGTTAGACCGGCTGAGGGGGTGTGTTGTTGGAGTTTCTTATTTTCGGCTCAAATCTTCCGCTGTAATTTTGAGACATTGATCTTGATAGCTTTACGTAGCTATTGTAGTGAAAAGAAGTAGAGTTTCATAAGTACAAAAGTGGGCGCCTATTCACCTCCTCTAGTCGCTAACATGGTCCAACACAACTAATCATGGTGATCCCGGTCTAATCTCTAGCTTGCTAAGATATTTGGGGCCCAAAAATAATTGCATAAAAGCTAAAGTCCTGCTGAGCTTGCTCTGATTATGATTGTTGGTGTTATAATAGGAATTATTTTATATTTCCTTATATGGCTTTTGCATTTATTTCCTTATATGGTTTTTGTATTTTCTTATATATGTATGACATATTACTGTGTAATATCTCATTGTACTCACTATATATATTGTCTATTGGGCTTCATGAATATACACACAGTGAAGATCTAACCTAGCTCCTTCCGCTGCCATCCCACCACTGCCGTCAAACGTCGTCGAAGGCCGCCGCCACCACCCGGTTCGGTGCCTAAACGGTGGAAACAGGATAAGGAGCCGGATCTCGATAAATAAAGGTCAAGATTCGTCAAAGACAACATCTCGTGAGATCTTGATCTATTGAGCAGAAGGATCATAGCAACGATAATTCTTATACTCAGAACTATAACCAAGAAACACGCATTCAACTGACTAAACCGATAGTTTAGTGCGCTCACGAGGCTGCAGCAGAACAAAACAAGTGCAGCCGAAAACACGAAAGTGGGTGTACTGGTGGGCTCGAGAGTAGAGATGCTCTATAGGACTGATACCCTTAAGAGCAGTGGAAGGCTACATATTGATGAGATATACAGCTGTATATTGATGAGATATGCAGCCGTAGAAACAGTCTCAGCCCAGAACTGTGGTGGAACGTGAGATGCAAAGAGAAAAGTGTGAGCAATCTCAATCAGATGACGATGTTTGCACTCAGCAACCTTATTCTGAGCATGGACACCAGGACAAGAAGACTAGTATAGATGCCCTGCTCAGAAAGAAACTGTCTAAAAGCTTCAGAATAGTATTCGCCAACAGAATCACAATGAAAAGTACGGATGAAAGAATCAAACTGAGTATGAACTATCGTTGCAAAGCTACGATGGATCGAAGGAAATTGACTACGATTAGACATAGGAAAAAGGCATGTAAAACGATAGTAATTATCAATGAAGATCACATAAAACTTATGCCCGCCTTTCGAGATAATATGCACAGGTCCCCATACATCTAAATGAACTAAGTTAAAAGGACGAGAAGACGACTCACTAGAATGATAAGAAAATTATAGTTGCTTGTCCAGCTTACAACCGTAACAAAATATGGCTGTGTCAATAGTAACACGTCCAAGAACACTCTGACGAACCAATGAAGAAAGGCAAGACCCACACAAGTGATCAAGACGATGATGCCACTGCGTAAAAATTCCAGAGGTGGCAGCAGCAGTGGCGGGGAAGGTAGACGTAGAGGTGATAGGATCAACTGAAGTGGACGGAAGGTGGAGGCTGTCAAAGATGTAGAGCCCCTGACAATCCCTACTGCGCTGGCTAGTCCCAAGTATCGTCTCTATCTATCGGTTCTAGACAAAACATGTGTGAGAGTCAAAACCAACCCTACAGCCGAGATCGGTGAGCTAACCCACGAAGAGAAACTACATGGAAAGTTGGAGAACATGGGAAATAGCTGGAACAAAAAAAGTAAGTGTACAAAAGAGTGCCTTGACAGATGACAGACAGAGAAGTACTGTCAGCTGTCTGAACAGAGATAAAAAAGACAAGAGGTCCTACTAAAGTGAGAGATGTGGAGTCCGATGTCATATGGAAAGAGCCACCAGAATCAAGAACCCAAGAAGTACCTGTAGAAGACGTCTGAGCTAAACTGACAGAACCTATTGAGCTGTGAGAGAGCTGCTGAACTAGAGCCTGGCAGAGCTGCGGAATAGAGTCACCATGCTGAGAAGATCCTGATTCCCCCGTCAAGGAAGGGCCTCCCTACCCCCCTTGGATCGTCCACCCTACGCACTTTGTTCTGCTTTTTTTTTTTGCACCGCACAACTCTGGTAGTTGTGCCTGAAGTTCTTACAATAATTGCACTAAACCCTAGTTGATGCAAAAACAGGAGTGAAAATAAATACCTAAGGAGGGATCAGAGTCGGGAAGTAGAAGCCGTCAGTGTCGTCTAAGAAGAAAGGGTAGCAAGCACATCCGGAACAAAATATGCTGCTAACCCGCGGTGAAACTTCTCAACACGAAGCATCGATAGAGCCTCGGTGATTGTCGGTCCTGGTGAGCGGCTCAGCAGTTGGCCCCTGGTAGGCTCAAACTCTGGGCGGAGACGGCAGACGAAGTCATAAAGGCGAAGGCGATCACGGTCCACCTTTTACACCTTATGACACTCCTGGCAGAGCGGAGAAACCAGCTCATCCAGCTGGTGCCAGAGACTGACCAGGGCTCGTAAGAAGTCGTCGATGGAGGATTCCTCCTAGCAAAGCGTCTCCAACTCACACTGATGCGAAAAGAACTGAGCATCGCTGCTCTGCTGGTATCGCTCACGCAGGTACTCCCAGAACTGATGAGTGGGACACATACAAGGAATGTTTGGCTGGATGGAGTCGTCAACGCTGACCACCAGGATGGCTCGAACATGGACCTTATCAACACACCAGTGCTCAAATGCGTCTATGGCATACTGAAAGGCCTCATCAGCAGCGATAGCAGCAGCAGCAGTGACCTCTGCCTCCTTCTTGGCGACCTCATATTCTGCAGGAGGTGCAGAAGTAGGTTGTCTGGGAGGATGTTGAACCGCCGACGGCGAACAAGGTCGGCACCAGTGGTATGTTCCCAGAGGTGGAGACCATCGAGCGTGATATCCATGAGTGAAGACTACAAGCCGTAGTTCGTCCCATGGAGCTTTGTTCCCGAGAATGGGATCGCAACTGATGGAACGAAAGTCATCGGTAGACGGCGCTAGATGACGCAACAACACACGCAATGAAGTCTAACAGCAGCGCTGGACGGTGCGGCAGTTAGATCGACGTCTTTTTTATCACTGATCTTGGTTTCTTACGTACTTCCTTGGGATTGAGATCTCTTCTATGCCTGCGTGCTACTACCTCTCTCTGTAGAAGTATGTTCAGGATCTTCTTGATCGGTCTGGTCTGACTGATATTCGCACTGCTAAGACTCCCATAGAGCCATCCCTTCAGCTTCGTGCCACTGATTGTGACCTTCTTGAGGATCCTACTCGATATCGCCATCTTGTTGGGAATTTGGTGTATCTTGTGAGCACTCATCCTGATATTGCTTATGCTGTTCATATCTTGAGTCAGTTCATGGCTCGTCCTACCCATCTCCACTACAGTCACATTCTTCTTGTTCTTCGCTACTTGCGTGTGACTATCTCTCATCGTTTGTTTTTCCCTAGCTCCACCCCACTACAGCTTCAGGCGTACTCCGATGTGACCTGGGCTAGTGGTCATTCTAATTGTCGTTCTCTTTTTGCCTACTGTGTTTTTCTTGGCTCCTCCCTGATTGCCTGAAAGACAAAGAAGCATACTGCAGTTTTCCGTTCGAGTGTAGAGCCTGAGTTGAAAGCTATGGCAGTAGTGACAGCAGAAGTTACTTGGTTGAGATGACTATTTGCAGATTTTAGAGTGTCTGTGATGTGACTTATGACTATTTTATCTGACAGTACATATGCTATTAGTATTGCCCGTGACCCACTGAAGCTTGAGCTCATCAAGCACATTGGTGTGAATGCTTCGTACACTCGCTCGCAGGTGTAGGAGGGAGTACTTGCTTTACAATTTGTGTTATCAGAGTTACGGATTGCTGGCTTCTTCACGAAACCATATATTATGATACAATATTTGTATTTTCTCTCCAAACTCGGTGTGTGTGATCCACCATGAGTTTGAGGAGGGTGTTAGAATATGATTTTTTTTATTTCCTTATACGCCTTTGTATTTTCTTATATATGTATACCATATTCCTTTGTAATATACCCTTGTACTCTCTTTATATATTGCCCATAGGGCCTCATTAATATACACACAATATTCATAATAGTTGGAACCGACAACAACCCTTTGCGTGAGAGAACAATTACAACAAGCACACAAGAGACACGATAACTTATTTATGAGGTTCAGCAAAACCTACGTCCCCAGGAGCCGAATCATAGTGGCTCCGTCTATACGAGGGGTTTATTTTTTTCTTCTGATTAAGGTTACAAGAGGTCGTCGGTATATATTTATACCCCGCTTACATGTTCAATTCGAATCCATAGTCCGTACCACGAGAGCTCCGCCCCCGCACCCTTAGCCCACACTATTTCGTAACCCTACTCAATTGTGTTTCTCTGTATGGCTGTGACCAGAAAGCGAGCGTACAATGTACGTTTTTCAGACAAAGACTCTTGCTTTCACCGTATACGAGTCATACACAACACTGACCGATCAGTGAAGCGGAGATAGAACTGCTGAAGTCAACTCGTATGATTTGGTTACAATTGCCCATTTAATTACTCATCGTGAGGATGAACACGAGTGAGTTCTCTCACCTGATATTCATGTATGCCCTCTATGCTGTGCCTGCTACAGTGTCCATGTTTTGCGTCGACGATGGTCACTGCTATTCTATCTCTAATTAATCATGAAATAATTTCCAAGCACAACGGACTGATCCTCTCGCCCATCAAATCAAGTCAGATGGACGGCTCAGGTTAAGCTAGCACCGCAACAAACGTGGGAACAGAGGATCCACAACTACGGGACAGATGATCTCAGCTGTCCATAAACTGGATCAACGGTTAGGGACATCTTCTCATGCTTCTCGTTGAGTTTGCCCCCGGAGAAAAAAGAACAGGGTTGCATGATTCATGACGTCAGTGCGGTAGACTAAGACATCCGGTCAGCTAAAAGATAATAAATTAGCTTAACTAAAACAGCATTTATTACCTCCTGAATCACGATTATAACGGACTTGAAAGATTAGTCCAAGCCTTCACATGTTCCTCTCTGCAGTTGGTCTCGCTGATACGTAAATCAAGCCTGCATTTTCTTCCGTCGTCAAGTGTGTGGATCTACAAGGAATAATATATACACTGCCATAGTTTAAAATCGAGGGCCATGTGGGCCAAACTAATCTCCGGTGTTCTGGATGAGGTTCGTCAATTAAACTAGAGCTAAATTTCGCAGAATTTAGTGGCTCTTTTGTCGGGATGAAGCTTGTGCAATAGTGGCAGGCACGGGATGTTTTAGGTGCTCGTGATTGATGCGTTCAAATCATATAATTCCAGTGCACCTAATTTTGATGTCTGTGCATATATATGCGGTCCAAATCGATGAACAGGCTCTAAAAGTGAATTTGGTGGGTCGGTCTCTTTTGGAATCGTAGGATAGAAACTATGGCGATTTGCCTATACTCCTAACAATGTGTTCTTTGGCTTAACTACAAGTGGAGCAAGTACCGGCCTTCCAGATATCTATTGGTTCAACGGAACAATACAATGTGATACCAATCATTCGAGCTCTAATAATGTATGTGTACATGTACGTTACTCGCACGTACTTGCATTGGTTGGGTTGCATGCACATGAAAATGCTTGGTCTGGTGTACAATATACTACAATACAATAAGATTGTTTTGCCTGCCCCCTTTCGAAGCATATGCAATGTAAGATCACAACAACCTGAAAATCCGATGAAAGAGATAGTAGCTACTTTATGGTACTCTAACAGATCCATATGTTGTGAAAATGTTGCCTGGCAAGGTAGCTTTTTGATCAAATTGAAAAGCTCACCCGACCCACTGTGAATTGTACTAAAGCATCTCGATCGTTACTTTGCTAGCTAATCAAACCTTTTTGCAAAGAAAGGGCTAACTAATAATCTTCTCGCTCAAGAATATCAAATGCACTTTTATCAACTCTCACGGGTCAACAAGAACACTAACTCAGTGCGTTCGGTGTGTGCCCGCCTCCCAGCTAGTACGTACTGGTACTCCGGCAGTTTTGACCTGCACCCACGAAAGAGTTTGTATGATTAATTTGTAGTACCTCGACATGAACATCTGATCAGTTTCTCCACTGTTGCCCGCATGATTCAGTAGGCCATTACCAACTCTCCTTTCTGCTAGTTCCACAAAACGGAATGATTGCACGTATGAAGGGACACGCCGATCGAATGATTCCCTGAATTTCACCATTTCTTAGCCGACGTTCTACGAAGGGGAATGGATAATATACATTTCACTTAGATAAGTTTCAAACATATACCATTATTCCCGATGTAATTAACAATATACCCCCACTTAGATGAATTCTCGATTAAATACCCCATTTGCAACATTTTATTGGGACGACAGCGAGGGGCAGGAGAAGGACCACATCAGCGCGGTGAGCACCGGGTGCCCGGCCTTGAACCTCGGCGCGCCGCTTTGACACGAACAATAGCAGATGCCGCCGACGGGTCGGCGGTGCCACCGGCGGACTTCTTGGCTACGAGAGCCGCTTTAGTCGACCCGCCTCTCTCCGCCGTGACGACCCCCGCGTCGGCGAGGTACACCACAAGCCATGTGGTCCGCCGGAGGAGCAGGAGCGCGAGGTTGTTGTTGTGTTCGCTGATGGCGACAGCGGAGGTGGTGTTGCCGGAGCGGGAGAGGCGGGGCGCGGATGGTGAGGGCGAGGGCGGCGAGGAGGAAGATAAGATTGATGGCGTCGAGGAGCGTGCGCTGCGGGCAGGGGGTGAGGAAGAGTAAGGCGAGGCGGTTGGGGAGGGAGGAGGCGGCGAGCCTCAGGTGGAGGGGCTGTAAGAGAGGTGGAGATAGAGGACGCGGTGGTGGTTGCCGAGGTTGGGGAAGGACCTTGAGGGAGGAGGAGGAAGCGGTGGAAGGAGAGGGGGAGGAGGGAGAACAGGAGGAGGTGGCGGCGGAAGGAGAGGGAGAGGAGGGAGAGCAGCAGGATGAGGAGGCGGCGGAAGGGGAGAGAGATGACATTGGGAGAGGAGGAGGCGGCGGCGGCGGCGTAAGGAGAGGGAGAGGACCTTTGGGGAGGAGGAGGAGGAGGCGGCGAAAGGAGAGGGAGAGCCGACGAAAGGGAGGAGATGAGTGCACAGGCAGGGGCAACCAAGTTATTTCGCATGGGTAAAAAGGGAAAAACTGCAAATATTAATAAAATATTACAAACGGGGTATTTTATAATGATCGATCTATGTGAAGGGTATATAAACAATTATCTCATGAACGAAATATATTCTTGAAACATATTTAAGTGTAAGTGTAGGGTATATTATCAACCCCTGCTACAAATTGTGGCGGTGCAAATTTGTTCGTACGTATGGCATTGCATAGTCCTTAGCGTATATGACAACCGCTGCCTGTACCTGAAGATTGGTACTTGCAACAAGTGATCGATGCTGGGGTATATATGCAACTGTGTGTATGTGATGCACAAATGTAGGCGGCATAGCCGGAGTGTAGTACGTACGGTGCAACTGCATGCACCAACCAATCTTCTGATGCAGCCAAACCTGAGTGGGGTGAGTCGCAATGTCACATGTCAATGGTAGCTAGTATTTGTCTGACCGATGAGGCGATGTATCGATGGATGGACGGAAGGATGATGTAAAGTTACACATGTAAGGGACATATAGCTTAGGGTTTGAACAAAGTGGGATGGAAGCAACCCATCTTAGGCAGCTTCCTTCGAACATATATACTGTACTAGCAATTCAAGGATAAAAGTAAGAGAGGAAGAAAGCAGCAGTGAGGGAGAAGCTTATTAGGAACCGAATGGCCGGGGAGAGATCGTTTTCTCTTCAAGCGAGAGCAATCCCAACGCCAAAATTGCCTAACTAAGCATTAGCTCGCGGGTATCACGAGAGGCAAGGACTAAGCTAGGATCGAGGAGTTCAGTACATACAACCCATTTGCCGTTGGCACAGATCGATGGGTCGGATTCGCACTGAGCATTGCCGTGCTGATCGTCCTAAGGCAGCAGTACGTCCGTCGTTGTCGCATGCCTCTGACCAGTTCATTGCTTGTGTGGGATGAATCGCGAAACCAGGACCACCAGAAATTGCCAGTGCATATATAGGCCCTGTTTGTTTAGATTTTTTCTTTGGTTTATAAGCAAAAAAAAACCTAAGCCTAAACAAAGGGGTGACTTTTTTATTCAATTTATAAAAAGCTTAAGCCTATTTAAGTCTAAAAGCCATAAGTCATGAGAGAGTTGCTTTTTTTGGCTTTTGCGGAATGGAATAATAGTTTGCCACTGAAGTTCATTAAAATTACCCACGAAATGCCATTGTATATAAACCCCAATCCCTTCTTTTTTTTGTTCGTCGTCCCCTCCCCCACGGCCTCGGCCTTCCCTTCGCCTCACGCTCTCCTCCCCGATCCTCCTCCCCCACGATCTCCTCCCCGCCCCAACGCCGCCACCGCTCCTCCTCCCTCGACGCCGCGCCGCCCTCCCGCCCTGCCGCCTCCTCCTCCTCGACGCCGCCGCACTCCTCCCATCCTCGACGCAGCCTCCTCCTCCCCGACTCCGCCGCCCCCCCCCCGCCTCCACTCCGCCCGACGCCGCCGCTGCGGCCGATCGTGTCCCGCGCCCCGCCGGGCTGGTTGGTGCTCCTCCGGCCTCCACCTCCACCCCAGAGGCCACTAGTTTACCCCAAGACGCTCCACAAGTCGCTCCACAAGTCGCCCACGCCACCGAGGACGCCCACACCGACATGATCGCCACCGCACCGAGGTCGCCGCCAGCTCAGTCGCCGAGGAGGCCGCCCCGCTGCCGCCTTCCTCAAAGAACCCGCAAATCTAGTAAATGTAGATGAGCCCGAGCTATTTAGCATATGGTTTTAGTTTGTGCTTGCCATGAATAAGATTGTGAAATTGATTTAACTTTGACTGAAGAGATCTTTGGGACTAGGTGATGTTAGATGTGGATACATATAATTAGCACGAGATTTGATTTTTAGTTTTGAGTGTTTGTTCATTATCGCGGCGTGAGGCAAACAACGAACTCGCTAACAAGTCTCTGCTCATTATCGCAGAAAGTGGGTTGTCGATTGTAGATGAACTTGTGAATACATGCTATGTTGTTGAGAGGGCGGCTATTGTTTGTAGTTGACACAAAGTACGCACTTTTGATCGCTTAGATGCATAATACCTCCGCTTTCTTCTAGAATTCAATTCGCCTATTGTTTGCTTGTGAGTTCGACGGTTGATCCCATTGAGATAAGTACTACAATTTACTTCGATCAATTTGATACATCTCTGCTTCTTGTGTATGCTCCCTAAAAGTTACTACTCAGTTGTGTACTTGTGTGAATGTCCAAGTCGTTTTCAATAAAGTCGATCATGTGTTGTTCCTCAAACCTTTTCCTTCAAATCGTGATGCAAGTTGTAACTTAATAAGTTCGTGTGCCATTTTATACTCTATTCAAAGATAATTTTTGTTGGTCGATATATGCATGCATGGTCGCATTTGGTGGCATACATACGCTTTGGATCGATTGTCGAACCTGGATTTTGCAAGTAGTAACAAGCACATGCGGATTAGGGTCTTAATTTTGGCTTAAGGCCACACATTCTTTGCCAAATATTTTTTGGTTTAGATTCATCCATAAAAACATCTTTCAAACCCTCAAGGGTAATTTAGACTTTTTATCCTTCACACACAACTTAATAAACCAATATCTTATAAAAAGCCAGATTACCAAACACCAAAGCTTGACTTAAAAACTAAGGAGCTTATAAGCCGATTAAGCCAAAAAACTGACTTTAAACTATAAGTCAAAAAGCCTAAGCTTACAAACAGGCCCATAATCCAACGGTTGGAGACGTTGATATATTAATTAATGCATCGCAAAGAACTGTGCATAGAACGATTCATGCATCCATATGTACGTACGTACATATGCTAGATTTAGAGCTTGCGTTTAGATCAAACAATCGATCCATGGTACAGAAACATTTTCCAAGAGATGGGAATGGGACGCGTAGACCGAGCGATCGATGATTCACGATCGCACGGTAGTGATTAATTAGTGCTTGAAACAAACGAGTGCGGTGCCTTGTCAACCTCAGAAGCCCGTAACAAAAACGGCAGCTCGTTGCAGCTTAGGTGGAAATCAACTACCAGCAAGAGTGGAGAAAGCTCACATCTACAAAGTCAAACCACAACCGCCACATCAGCTGCATTTGGATTGAAATTAAGGTAGAACCACATTAAAAAGGTTGGAACCTAAGCCCATTAGTTGCAGGTACGTTTATAAATCGGGCCCAATTGAAGGGACTCCAAGAGAAGGTATTACTGTCCTACTACTACTACTTTGATCTACCATAAACATATTGCCTAGTCGTTGGACCATAATTCTGTTCCCGTAGTAGTACTAGTAGGTCAGTAGGTCACACGTAATCGTAGAGGCACAGAACTTGCAGATAACTAAAAGAATACAAAAAGTCCTAAACTAACAGGCAGTGCAGAGTGCTTGACTGCTGGTGCTGTGTAGATAACAATGTCACATAGATTTATGGTGTAAAAGGATATGTTACTACAAAACTGCGACCCAAGAGAATCGAGGGGAAGAAAAGATGTTGGCGTGAACGAGTTGCTTTGGAAATGGAATCCAGCGAATCTTCAGCAGGTACTGACTGGCTGCTTTGCGGGCCAAGCTCGTACTCGGTGGGTTCCACAGAGCTGAAGAAAAATGTTGGCGTGAACGTGTTGCTTTGCGGGACAAACATCAGTGCCTCCTTTTGGAGATGTCATTTATGGACCATCCCAGCAATAGAGGCACGCTGTAAATCATGCCGGGAGCAAATCTTGCGGTGTTGTTCATTTCTGAATGATCATTCGTTGAGTCATCTTCCCTCGTCCTTACTCCCCCATGCATGGCATCCTTCATCCTCGCGCCATGGGATCTTTCAATGGAGGGTTTGTATTGTATCGTTACAGTTTTCGGTTTCCGACACGGTACTTGCTCATGTCTCAAGCTCTAGGACTCGTTTGGAGCGTATTAATTCTGTTTGATGATTATCTAGTAGATAAATTCATAATCATTTGAATAATGCAAGAACACAAGAACATAATAGTAGATTGAACATATAGATACGAGGAGACTTCTGCCTTCTCTTTATTGCTCTTCTGTAAAACTGTAGTACAATGATTGAGTCTCCCTTTATATAGGCCATGTTTGGTACAGTTCCAAATTCTTATTTTTCATATTCTACTCCTGATTTTTTGAGAATCTACTTATCTGAGAATCTGGAACTGTCTGTTGAAACTGTTTGGCTGGTGGGTTGGCTTCAAAAACCATATAAGGAGGGATTAGAGGCAAATAGACCATGTCACTCTAGGTGTAATACTTCAATTGTATTTGTGTAACTCAGTGACATTTGCGGGTAAAAACCTTCAACTTTAAAGGGTATTTTCATTTCTGAATGTTGGATTATCACGAATCTGTTGGGAGACTGCTTCTCGTTGCTAGTTCATTTTCGAGACAGCTCATCGCGAAAAGCGGAATCTAGTAGTTTTGAGAATCAGGGTGTTTGGTACGGCCCACGAGAATCGATTGAGAAGTCGGGAGTGGAAGTCAGACTAAACAGGCCATAGTCATCGGGAGGATGAGGAGCCCACCATGGGCTAGGCCTGCCTAGCCTGAGCCTGGCTTCTTAACACTCCCCCTTAGGCACTCATCCATCATGTTCATATCTCGTCAAAACTCTATAAAAACTCAATGGGAAAAATTTAGAGAAAGAGTATATGAAATACGTTCTACTGTGCTGCGCGAATCGCCTCACTAAAAATCTTAACCAAGAAACTTCATAAAAACTCGTCAAGGGAAAAAGAGTACAATCTACCTAAATTTCATTTAATCTACATGATTTATTCTTTGGGCACTTGATCTTCATGATTAAGTTTCAATAAAGGGTTCGTGAAGATTCTCCTCCTGAATTCTGCACCTCTTTAAGTCTCATCATTCCAATTCCACGTATGCACCTTTCAAAGCTAGATACTGGAAGTGATTTAGTAAATAAATATGCAAGATTTTCACATGACTTAGTATGCAGTACTTTAATTTCGTCTATCTTTTACAATTCATGAGTATAGAAGAACTTGGTGTTGATATGCTTTGTGAGAGGAATCTTTACATAACACATCCGCATTTGTGCAATACAAGCCGCATTAGTGGGGTTTGCGTGGTATTCAATCCACACGACTGCTGGATGCGGTGAATCATCCGCTGAAGCCAAGAATATTCTCGCGGGGCCTCGTACAGTGCTATGATTTTCGAGTGATTTGTCAAAGTTGATACAAGACTTTGCTTAGACGATTTTTATGAAATTGCGCCCACCACATAGGAATATATAGCCTGCTTATGATCCGATAGGTACCCAACATCCTGCATAGCTAATCATGGTTAGATCTTGGTTCTTTCAGAGAATGTACTCAAGATATTTGCTTCTTTGGAGGTATGGGAAGATGTCCTTTATTCCTCGCCAATGCCTTTTGGTAGTTTCGTGACTATACCTTGCTAATAGGTTCACGACAAATGCAATATCCGATCTAGTATAGCTTGCTAAATACATGAGTGCTCCTATTGCACTCAAGTACGAGAATTTCACCTCGTGACTTCCTCCTCTCTCTCTAGGTCCAGATGGATCATTGTCTTGCTGCAGGGACATATCGACCATTGACACTTTCAAATGGGCCTTTTCAAAATTAATCCTTTCTAACACCTTTGAGTGTATGTTGACTGATGCACTTGTTGAACCGTAAAGGCGACTAGAGGGGGTGAATAGGAGCACGCCACTTTTTCACCAATTATGAACTCAATACAATTTCACTCCAAGAGCTATTAGAAAGCTATGAAGATCAATATACCAAGACAAATGGAAGACTAGTATTGAATCCAATTAACCCCTAAGCAATGCTACAAAATCAACTAAGATTGCAAAGACTCACAAAGACGGCGGTCGATCATTGGAACCAATCGGTCGGACCGATAGTCAGCGGTCTCGACCGGCGTTAGTCAAGGTCGGACCGCCCAAAATCGGTCTCGACCGGTGATGACGGGCGGTCCGACCGCCGACTCCGTAACCGATCCGCAAAAAGAAAATCAGCCCGATGACGGTTGCAATTAGGTGAAACTTTGATTCTCAACTCCAATCTTTATGAAACTTTGCACACACCTTCTATATTCTATTGAGGACCTATTCCAATCGAATATTATGATAATTCTTGGAACGATCTTGAGCAATTGCCAATTGATTAATGTAAGGTCTAAAACCGCAAGAACGAAAACTTGATCCTAAAGCTTGTTCGTGAGGGATTGATGATCAAGATGATGCTAGATAGATTCACACATATCACGCAAGCTAATTCACGGAAGGAATCAATCACAAACTCATGGATCAAAGAAAGCCCTAAAAACACGAAATTGAAAGCAAGAACGAAAAGAGACTTATCTCAAGCAAACCTTGCATAGATTGATTTCGTGATTGTTGTCGGATTACATCCACACCCTCATGGATCGCTGGACAATCAAAGATCACGAAATTCACCACAAACCATCAAGAGCCCTTGCCTCCACCTCAACTCCTCTAAAGACAATTAGGTTTTGAAACATAAAAGGCGAGAGGAAAAGAGCTAGGTGGTGCAACCACCACCTCCCCTATTTATAGTGAAGGCCTAGACTCCTAGGGTTTGACTCCATTGGGCCCCGTTAAGGCCCACTAACAAACGGGTCACACACGCACGCTTCGCAAAGCGCCGTCTTTAACCTTTGACCTAAACCGCTTCACCATGCGCCATGGATTTGCCAATAGGTCACCCTTGTCCATCTTGTGTCACGCTTGAGTCGTTGACTCACCCGCATCGCCAATCGCTCGACCTCAACTCTCCGAGTCTAGTCCCGATCCTCCTCGCCGCTGACCGTCGTTGACCACCAAGCAACCCGCACAACCACGCATAAGCAAACACGAATTCGGGAACAAGTTCTTCACAACTTGACCCATGTTAGTCAAAACATGCATCATGCAAATCATATGCCATGAAACCAATGACTTTGACCTAACAAATCAACATCGCCACGGTTGGTCGACGCTCAGTAGAAACCGGCTCGACCGCTCAGTGAGCGGCCGGATCGCCCCATGGCGGCCGGACCGCTCCTCGTGAGCCGGCCGGACCGCCACCAAGGACTTAGCCGAATTTCATACCTCAAAACCAAACCTTTTGGAAACTTAAATCCAATAGAACTTCATCGAGACTCCAAAATCATGAGACCAAGTGCATTGGGATCCCATCACTTGCCTACAACACCTATTTTTGGCCCAAACTTGTTTTGACCACTTTGTCATCGCGGTCCGATCGCCCACATGGCCGGTCCGACCGATTTGGGAGCTGGCCGGACTGCAGTAAGAACCGGCCGGACCGCCCGTCGAAGAAGCCCGACACTTTGTCGAAAACGCGTGAAACGACAAACCGTAAACGCCATTGCCAATTGTCACATCATCCTAAGATCCGAGCATATCCCCATGAAATCCACAATCTCCCTTGATGAACACATTGGCAATTGTCCGTAAAATGTAAGTAAGATGTTTGAAAACGAAGTTTACTCGTAGTTTTCGACAAAGGCACAACTTGGTCCATAAGCAAGAAAAAGCAATGAAAATGACCAAGCCGGCATCGTAATAGTATAGGCATGTGAGACAAGGCAAAAGAAAGCATAAAACTTTGATTTTAAAAGGGTCAAAATTCTCACATGTGGTCCATATGAAAGAACAATTGTTCAATTGACCTATGATCATTGTGAGGATAAAAGAATGCAATTCAAGTTCAGAATATTCAATAAAACAATAAGAATGCGACTCAAGAACTCCCCCTCACTATGATCCTCGATTTTCAAAACTTTCATCTTTTCGCCATTCCCTTTGTAAAACAAATATATATATATATCTCAAAATTTCTCCCCTTTGTTTAATCTTCTCCCCCAACAAAGAAATATCTTCTCATTAACACATCTTCTCCAAATACAAATAGCAAAGAAATATAACACATCTTCTCCCAAAGAAATATCTTCTCATTAATTAACACATCTTCTCCCCCTTTGACAATGGATTCATCAAGGAATCACGCCTTCCTCTCATCCAGAGATAACCAATAGATGATAAAGAAAGAAGCATAAATAAAAGACGCATAAACAGGAGTATGCATGAAGTGCAATGGAGTGGCTTCATTTTTGTATTTTTCAATTTTTAATTAAAAGAAGCTTTGGAGATTACCCAAAAGAACAAGCTAGTATCTCTAATATTGCACAAACAAAGATATCAAGCCCGACACGCTTAGCAAGATCATGGTAAGACATATATATCAAAGCTAAGCACAAAGGCTCAACAAGAAAGCAAGAGATTTGATCAATTTAAGCAACGCTCAAATTCAAAGAAGTTCATCAACAGGATCCTAAAGTGAAATTGGCCATGTCAAAATGTCAAAGTGAGATCAAAATCTAACAAAGACCACATTAAGAGTCAATCAAGTCCCGTATTGAATCATTTTGCTCAATATTTTGTAAACGCACATTTGTCAATATTTTTCTCATTTGCATTGAATATTGAAGTTGACTAATGATCTAACTTAGTGACAGATCCTCGACTAGGAGCCATCCACAAACTCATCCTAAGCTTCACCAAAAGTTGATTAAAGGTATATCTTAGTAAAGAAGATCCCGGACTAGGAGCCATCCACAAACTCTTTCTAAGCTTCTACCGGGCGACAAATCTTGAGGTTCATGTCATTTCGACAAGCAATCCCCATGAGATCATCCGTTCATCAAACTATCTCCAAGTTCATGTCATTTGACAAGGCCTCGTAAGAATAGTTTGGCACAATTTAAGCATAAGACAATCTTGATTTTCATTTTTCACATCGCAGCTTTAGAATCTCAAGAACACAAAAGCTCAAGTAATGGTCAATTTTAGATCAAAGAGCTAACAAAGCAATTCGACAGGCCAATGTCACAAGAGGAGCACTAATTGCGCAACTCGCTAAAACATCCACAAATTGCAATTTCTTAGTTTGAGTTGTTTAAAAGGTTCTAGCTCATATAGCAAAGACTTAGCTACACATGTAAAAGCATGATAATTCTAGCAAGTTAAAGAACTAGACATGACATTGAGCAAGAATTGAAATACAAAAGCTCTAAAGGGTAATAGGCAAAGCTTCATCAATTTTAAAAGATAAGGTAAAATCTTATATTACAATGCATCTTTTTGGATTTTTCATACCACTTGTCAGAACCACTTGTTGTTACCACTTGTTGGATTTTTCATATGAATGCAATATGATACAATGAGATGCAAATAAAAAGCCTAAAACTTAAAAAGTTCAAAAGATCACTAAGTTCGTAAAAAGAACAATAAAAGATCAAAAGAACAAGGAAAGATCGAAAAGATCAAACTCCCCTCAAACCAACCCATAAGGATAAATAACCCCTAACTCGCTTCTCAAGGTGGCAAACCTAGTTGGGTCTAAAGATTTGGTGAGGATAAAAACAAGATACAAGAGAAGTATCTAGTGGGTGACAAGCTACCGAGGTACTCTTCCTATCTAGCCGATGACCCGCACAATTAGGATAAGAAAACCCCGAATGGACAAGGATAAAGAACAGAATATCAAATGCCATACAAAGAGAGTAGAGTGTGGCACTGAATAAGAGCTTAACGGCTGGCGATGGGAAGTTCTCGAGATGCTTGAAACCCGTCGATCAAGGTGAAGGAGGTGAACCATCTTGAGTCTCCGGCAATATGATGTGAACAATGAGTCGACAAAGCACGTGCCCTTCCTCTTTCCGCGGCAATCTCGAAAAATCAAGGCATTGAAGAACGATGTGTCTCGACATCAAGTTAGTTAAACAAGACTTGGGAACCCAAAGATCGAGACACACGTCATGAGTAGTATGCAAAGCGTATGTTATCCTTGATTTCATCTAAAATTGCTATGAGCAATGTTTAAGTTAACATGGGAATTAAATCGTCTCACGCTGGTCCGACCGGTTAAGTCAGTGGCGGTCGATCATGACCAAAACGGTCGGACCGGTGAGCACCAATGGCCGACCGGCAATCAAGAACATGAGAATTAGGATATGTAGAAACATAATGATTAGCATGTGAGAAAAATCCTAATCCGTGTTTATTCCTTTCAGTGTTACCATGTCTCATAAAAGCTCTAGGTTGCTCGAATGAATTTCTATCAAGATTTTTCCTATCATTTTTCAACCTACGCCAATGTAATTCAATCAAATGTCCACCTTTTTGCAATAAGTGCAATGGTACTTGGTACCACTAGAAGAAGCACCATTGAATTAATACAAGGTTGGGCAAAACCTCAGATTTAAAAGATGATTTTGCAGTTGGGTTTTGAATTCAATTAAACCTTTTCCAAGACTTGAATGACTTTTGGGTTTGAATTGTCTTGAAAAGAATTGAATCCTAAACCTTGCTTCTTATAAGGAGTTTTAGACTTGTCAAGAATCATGTTTAATTGTTTCTTACCTTTAGAAAATTTCTCTAATGTATCATGAAGGTAAGCATTTTCTTTCTCAAGTTAACACAAGCATCACAAGTTTTATCCATTGATTTCTCCTTATACAAAGCAATTTCAAGCTTAAGAGCGGAACATGAAGCACAAGTAGTATTTTCAATATTGTCCTTAAGCTTAGCATATTTGACTCTAGCAACTTCTAAGATATTTTTGATTTCACGTTCTTTTCTAAGCATGAAGTGCAAGGGCTAGAATCAATCACATCGAAGCAATCAACTTACTAGACTCTAAGCATTTTTCACAAGGAGCAGATTTAATTTCAATTAGCTCGGTTCTAGCATTTTCAAGTTGTTGTAAAGCAATATTGTGAGCAGATTGCGCTTTAGCCAATTTCGAGTGCATATCATGACAAGATAAACATTCATCAGTTCAAGAGTCTTAACATTTGCAAGTTCTAGTTTTAGTTTACCAATTTTTGACTCTAGTTTCTTATTTTTAGTCATGACAAATTCTAGCGCTTCATCTTGACTAAGCACTTGCTCAACTATAGAATTATATTTAGCGTAAAGCTCATCATAAGAAAAGATACCTCATCATTATCAATGTCGCTTGTCACCCATGAAGCACATGCCAAGAAAGTCTTTGGCCTTCCTTTTTTTTTCCTCTTCGCTCCCGAGTCCACATCACTAATGGATTGCTCTCCAAAAGCGGCAAGGACCCTGTGAGCGGTCTTTATGAGCTTGACAAAGATCATACTCTGAGTTGTTCTCATGAGGCTTCTTCCAAGTCGTCTTCTCCTCCCTGTGCTTACCATTACCTTTTAGCTTGGGGCAATTGGTCTTGATGTGGTAAAGCTCTCAACACTCATAGCAAGTAATAGGACCACTCTCTTTTATTTCTCACATTGTTGTAAGCCCTGTGAATTTTTTAGCTAAAAGGGCTAACTCGCCTCAGAATATTTTCAAGCTCCTCCTCGTAAATCGCAGATAAGCAAGCAAATGAAAATCCGTAAGAAGATTCAAAAGAGTCATCAAAAGCCTTTTGTGAGGATCTGCTACCAAAGCTAAATTATCTTTCTTGGGATGATCAACTCTTTTAATTTCATGAGTCTTGAGTTTACTATAAAGCAATTCTAAAGTAAGACTCGAAAGATCAACATTCTCTTCTATAGCAAGAGCCTTCATCTCCCACTCCTTGGTGTTGATTGCAAACCAAGAGGTGGGTGGCATTTTCAGATTGAGAATATTCAATATCAACAAATTTTCATTTGATTAATCACTTTATTAAAACGATGAAAATGTCATCGATGCTCTCTCCAGACGCATCTCAAATTTGTTATAATCACGCTTATAGATTGTTTGGCGACTTTCTTAATTTGGGACGAACCTCATGATATGTTTCGAGAGTGCTCCAAATCTCGTGCGCAATGCAAAATTGCAAATCCTATCATATTCTTGTCTACCAAGCGCACCATATAAAAGATTCTTGGCCTTGTTGTTGTTAGCCAAAAGAACCACGTAAGGTGAGTTTCAACCTCGTGAATAATGAGCGGATCGAACAACGCCCCATATAGCTTGTCCTCGCTCTCAAGGAATACTCGATACGATTCTTCCAATAGGCATAGTCTTGTCCATTGAACATATGCGATTTTGTAGTGAATCTATCCATCGCTAAAGTTCAAAGGACCGGTTAAGATCAAGAGTGAACTAACCGGCTCGATACCACTTGTTGAACCGTAAAAGCGACTAGAGGGGGTGAATAGGAGCACGCCACTTTTTCACCAATTATGAACTCAATACAATTTCACTCCAAGAGCTATTAGAAAGCTATGAAGATCAATATACCAGTACAGAGGAAGACTAGTATTGAATCCAATTAACCCCTAAGCAATGCTACAAAAATCAACTAAGATTGCAACGACTCACAAGACGCGCGGTCTCGATCACTGGAACCAATCGGTCGGACCGATAGCCAGCGGTCCGACCGGCAAGTAGTCGGGCGGTCGGACCGCCCAAAATCGGTCGACCGGTGATGACGGGCGGTCCGACCGCCGACTGTAACCGATCCGCAACAAGAAAATCACCCGATGACGGTTGCAATTAGGTGAAACTTTTGATTCTCAACTCCAATCTTTATGAAACTTTGCACACACCTTCTATATGCTATTGAGGACCTATTCCAATCGAATATTATGATAATTCTTGGAACGATCTTGAGCAATTGCCAATTGATTAACGAAGGTCTAAAACCGCAAGAACGAAAACTTGATCCTAAAGCTTGTTCGTGAGGATTGATGATCAAGATGATGCTAGATAGATTCACACATATCACAGCAAGCTAATTCACGTGAAGGAATAAATCACAAACTCGCGGATCAAAGAAAGCCCTAAAACACGAAATTGAAAGCAAGAACGAAAAGAGACTTATCTCAAGCAAACCTTGCATAGATTGATTTCGTGATTGTTGCCGGATTACATCCACACCCTCATGGATCGTGGACAATCAAAGATCGCGAAATTCACCACAAACCATCAAGAGCCCTTGCCTCCACCTCAACTCCCTAAAGACAATTAGGGTTTTGAAACATAAAAGGCGAGAGGAAAAGAGCTAGGTGGTGCAAACCACCACCTCCCCTATTTATAGTGAAGGCCTAGACTCCTAGGGTTTGACTCCATTGGGCCCCGTTAAGGCCCACTAACAAACGGGTCACACACGCACGCTCGCAAAGCGCCGTCTTTAACCTTTGACCTAAACCGCTTCACCATGCGCCATGGATTTGCCAATAGGTCACCCTTGTCCATCTTGTGTCACGCTTGAGTCGTTGACTCACCCGCATCGCCAATCGCTCGACCTCAACTCTCCGAGTCTAGTCCCGATCCTCCTCGCCGCTGACCGTCGTTGACCACCAAGCAACCCGCACAACCACGCATAAGCAAACACGAATTCGGGAACAAGTTCTTCACAACTTGACCCATGTTAGTCAAAACATGCATCATGCAAATCATATGCCATGAAACCAATGACTTTGACCTAACAAATCAACATCGCCACGGTTGGTCGACGCTCAGTAGAAACGGTCTCGACCGCTCCAGTGAGCGGCCGGACCGCCCCATGGCCGGCCGGACCGCTCCTCGTGAGCCGGTCGGACCGCCACCAAGGACTTAGCCGAATTTCATACCTCAAAATCAAACCTTCTCGAAACTTAAATCCAATAGAACTTATCGAGACTCCAAAATCATGAGACCAAGTGCATTGGGATCCTCACTTGCCTACAACACCTATTTTTGGCCCGCTTTGTTTTGACCACTTTGAGTCATCGCCGTCCGACCGCCCCACATGGCCGGTCCGACCGATTTGGGAGCGGTCGGACCGCCGTGCAAGAACCGGTCGGACCGCCCCTGTCCAGTAAGCCTGACACTTTGTCGAAAACGCGTGAAACGACAAACCGTAAACGCCATTGCCAATTGTCACATCATCCTAAGATCTGGAGCATATCCCCATGAAATCCACAGCACTAAAATCTCTTTAGGAGCATACTCAAACTGCAAGCCTAGGCAATATTTGGTTTTACCCAAATCTTTCATTTCGAACTCTGACTCTATGTAAGAGCTTGTTTTCTTAATATCTTCTAGGGCCCCGATGATATTCAATTTATCTACACACACTGAGATTATACAAAATTCATCATGGGATCGTCATATAAAAACACAAGGATAATTTTCATTGTTCGTGTAGCCTTTCTTGCATAGAAAGTCGCTTAAGCGATTATATCACATTATGTCTGATTGCTTCAGTCCATATAGTGACTTTCTGAGTTGTACACTGTACAGATTTTTATTTACTCTGTCTTGGTTCAGGACAGGGATACCTTCAGGTACCTTCATATAAATGTCTGAATCTAAGTTTCCATAAAGGTATGCAGTTACACATCCATCAAATTGTATTTCTAAATTCAAGTTTACTGCCATTGAGATTAAATATATAAAGGTAGTTTCGCCCATGACTAATGAATATGTTTCTTCATAATCGACTCCTGGTCGTTGAGTCAAACCTTGTGCAACGAGCCTTGCTTTTATGTCTTACAACTTTATTATTTTCATTTCTCTTTCGAACAAATACCCACTTGTGCCCTACGGGGTGCACGTGGGGAGACGTGTGGCTTACATGCCCAAAAACCTTTGTTTTATTTAGAGTTAATAATTCTGCTTCTATTGCCTTCTTCCAATCTTCCCAATCTGATCTTTTCTTACATTCAGCGAGCGATGCAGGCTCTGGATCAAAATTGATGGTTGTGTCAATTTTCTTTGTAAAATAAATATCGACATTGGTTGTTATCCTATTTATAGATTCTTTCGTGGTCACATAATTTATAGCTATTTCTTTATAGGGCGATTATTCTAATGCTTCTACTCGCTCACCGCTACTTCCAATTGTAGGGCCAAGTCCCTTTAGTTTTTCAACTCCGATATTTGTGCACACATCCATGCTGATGTCTCCCTCTATGGGAATGTTCAAATCTGGTATACCATTTACTGAAGGTTCCATACTGGTGCCATATCTCAACTGGCTCCCCTTCTGGTTCTTGGAAAGTTCAGTGATCGGCTATGTCAAGTCCTTCTTATCCTTTTTTGCCAGACGTCCCCGGTTACTTGGGATTCGAGGGTCGGAGTTCTCGTCCTTTTATTCTGAGGCCTCTGGATGGGATTAACAGTACCTTTAATTTTCTTTGGTATTTCAACCCTCTCTCGTGCATTGTGCGCCGGCACATGAGACTTGATCACGCTCTTTGAATCACTAAAGTTGTTAGACTGTTGATTCGCTAATGCTTGCAAGTCAATTATCTTATGGACTTCTCTATTTCCTTCACTAGTGCGTGGGTCATGTGCATGGATTCCCGTGGCTTGCCACGTTATTTTTCGTCATTTTTCATCAAGGGGTTGATTTCCTCCCCCTAATGACGGAAACTATCCTCATCAAATATGCTATCAGCGAAGTGGACTGTATGCAAATCTCTAGTCATGTGGTTCAAATACCTGATTACGGATGTTGTCTAATAACCAATGTATATCCCATACTTTCGGACAGGTCCCATTACAGTTCGCTGTGGTGGTGGTATAGGTACATAAATCTTACAACCAAACATGCGAAGATGAGAAATTTTCGGTGCTCAACATTATTCTAGTTGCATAAGTGAATGGATGTTATATGCTGATGGTCTAAAATTGATGAGAGTTGCTATGTGCAGGACTACGTGTCCCCAACATGTAGTTGGTAATTTACAATTCTGCAAAAGCGGCTGGGCAATAAATTTAATTCGTTTAATTAATGTCTCTGCTAGTCCATTCTAGGTGTGGACATGTGGTACGAATGCTCAACGATAATTCCCATTACCATGAAATAATCATCAAATACCTTTGAAGAAAATTCCTCAGCATTGTCCATTCTGACAGACTTCACATGATGGTCAGGGAAATTAGTCTTAACTTTAATTATCTACGAGATCAGTTTTGCAAAAGTATGATTTCTCATAGACAATAAACATACGTGCGATCATTTTGAGGAAGCATCAATGAGCACCATAGAGGAAGCATCGATGGGCACCATGAAGTACCTAAATGACCCTAACAGGGGTTGTATAGGACCGCAAATGTTTCCCTGGATACAGTCCAGGAATGCAGGATTTCATCCTTCACTTTCAGAGTAGAAGGTCTAGTAATTAATTTCTCGGTGGCACATGCGGGGCGCACAAAATCTTTTTGATTCAGGAAATTCTTTACATTGATATTATGTCTCTGAGAATTGGTAATTATATTTCTCATCATCCTAAGACCGGGGTGGAATAATCTATCATGCCAGAGATAGAAAAGTTCAGAGCTTCTAAAAGTGGTTTTCAGGACAGTATACGCTGTAGGTGCCTTAATATTAGTGTATTATAGCCCAGATTCATATAAAGGAAGTCATTCTAATACTATTTTTTTATTTTCTTCGTGCTTTGTAATGAGTAGGTATTCTTTACCATACTCTTCTTTAGTCTCTACGTGGAGACCGTTAGCGCAAATATGTTTAAAGTTTAAGAGAGTTCTAGTTGATTCTGGGTACAATAAGGCTTCTTCAATAACTGATGTTGTGCCCATCGGGGGTATAATTGTGGCTCTTCTTGAGCTTATTATATAAGTATCGCTGCCTGCGATTGTCATAAGATTACCAACATTCTTGCTGATCGATTGAACTTTTCTCTCTCTCAAGATGGTATTCGTTGTGCCGCTATCTACTAAGCGCACTTTCTCCATAGGACGCTGCACACGTTCTGATATATAAAGTATTTATTAATATAGGGTAGAAAGCAATCCACATATAAATAAAATACTCCAAAACAGAACAAAACTTACTATTATTAGTACGGAAAAAAGTCTTGTAGGACTCATAATAAGAATTTAATGTTTTGCTCTCCTAGAGCTTACAACCATTATTCAATAATTCAATGTTCTATCACAACCATAAACTGCAAATGACTATCAAATCTAAGTGCAATGTATGCACCAGATCGAATCAGTGAAGTATGAAGAAACTTCTGCCTGAATCTGCTCCATACACATCTTCTCTTCTTTGGCATCTACAGCTGCGACTGTTGCGATGTCCAAAGAAGGTGCGATGGGGACTGCTACTGGACTGTCCACATCCATGGGTGCAACCCATGACTGTGGATCCTTTGTGCTTGTAATGGCGAAGTGTGTCTCATACTGTCCTTTACCCTTCTTCTTAGACTTAAAATTATCAATCATGTGCTGCGGCTCACGACAAAAATGTGATCAATGTCCCAATGTGTCATATTTGTAGCAACTTTGTTCCTGCTGGCCACAGGGTTTCTCATCGCGCTTCTTTTGTCTGCCCTTCTTTGTTTGCGCATTCTGCTTGGTCTTGCGACCCATGACCTTATCCTTCTTGTCTCTTTCCTTCAAGTGAGACTTTCTCACTTTGTAGATGCTAGTATTGACCTCATGGCCAACATTGCTACTAGGCCGTTGTAAGATGTAGTTTTTCCACAGAATATCATCTTGAGCTTCCGCAACTTGCATGATGTCAATCAGTTCGACATACTCCATGTAGCCATCTTAATGATAGTTACGTGCGGATTGCATCACATTCGGGTGAAAGATAGAGAGAGTTTTCTCAATCTTCTCCTTATCTGTGATTATCTTACCACAGAGCTGAAGATTGGTATAAACTCTGTGCAATACAGAATTGTACTCCCTCACGGTCTTGTAATGAGCAAAACATAGTCGATTCCAATCCTGCTCTATCTGAGGAAGAATGGTGTACTTCAGCTTCTCGAACCGTTTCTTCAGTGTGATCCATAAAGCTAGTGCGTTCTTCTCCGCCATATATTCATTCTTAAGCTTTAGCTAGAGATGGTGTCTGAGGAAATGAAGTGCTCAATCATTTTCCTCAGCAGTTGGAGTGGCATCCTTCAAGGCGCCAAGTCGAAAGCAGCACAGAGCTTCTTGGCTCCATGTACGATCTCGACATCTGATGTCCAAGTCAGGTAATTGTGGTCATGCTGGGCCAGCTCTTCGAACTCCCGGTTCGTAATGCCAGTCATCTGTATATTCATGCAAAGAGTTCATAGGATTACTGCTGGTAATTTGCATAAAATGGTTGCAAAGATTCTCATAATATTCCTGTATTTTTTTTATGTATTCTTCATGATTTACTGCTATTTTCAGTGATTAAAAGCAATATGAACAATAACAGATAATCAAAAATAGTAAATACAATACATAAATTGCATAGAAATAATAATAACAAAGTTAAACATGTTTCAAATGCTAAAATTGGTCCAAAATTTGAACTCCCAAGGCCTTTTTCTGCTGAAATATGATTTTTTTTTGCAAAAACTGTAATTTTTAGGGGCTAAACCGCTAATTTTCTGTTCTGAGAAAATTTTCATCGTAATTTTTAGAATTCTCGAGGGCGTTCTTGCAAAAAAAAATTCATTTCGTTTTTCTTTTCTTTGGGAAAAGGGTCGGGCCGGGCAATTTAGGCCTATCCAGCGCATCATCGGCCAGCTTCAAACGGTCGAACGGGGTAGGGTTTCCCTACCCCTATTCACCCGGTTGGCGACGCGTGAGGCAGCGGGCGGGCGGTGTTGCGGGCAGGCTTCAAGTTTGAAGGGCGGCGGGAACTCGCGGCGACTACGGCGCAGCGGCCGAGAGCGCGACAGAGTGCCGCCGCGCAAAGCGGCAGCCAGTGGCCTCGCGAGGAGGCGGAGCGTGCGCGGGCCCGGTGGTGCGGTGCGGGCTACTATACGGGTCGGTGGCGCGGCTCTAGGAGGAGCCCATGCGCGGGGCACGGCCGACAGAGATACGGCCAGAGGTCGGCGGCTCCAGCCGTGGAGGTCCTATTCGGGCGGCTCGGCTTTGGGACGGCCACGGCCGGAGGAGGAAAGTGAGTCGGTGCTACCCTCCTCTTTCCCCTTTTTTCTTCTTTGCCACGGAGGTCCAAGCACCGGGCGATGGTGCTTCATGGTCGAGCCAGAGCGAGTCAGAGTGCCTCGCGGGAGGGTCGGTGGGACCAAGCGCGCGGAGTCGCGGCGAGACGGCCGGCTTTGCGCGCATGGGGCGCGACGGAGGCCGTGGAGCGATCAGCGGCCGAGGGTCGGCGCCGCTTATTCGGGTCTTGTGTGGCGGTGGTGTGGCTTGTGTCGGCGCGGCTCCGGCCACTTCGAGTCTGGGCGCGGCAAGTCGGTGTGGCACTACCGTGACAGTCCGCCGGTCGTCCTTTTTTTATTTTGTTACTGTTCATCCAATTACTGTTTATGCAATTCACCGATCGGCTTGACCTTCGATTTCAAGTCGGCTCGCGGTAGATTAGAACAGATTTGTAATCCACAATGCAATCATCATCTACTCTTTTATGCAATCTACCGATCGGCATTGCGCCTGCGATTTCAAGTCGGCTCGCGGTAAATTAGAACGAATTTGCACTGTAGGAAAAAAACAATATAGAAAGCAACAATTATGGAATTGAAAGCGATCTAGAAAAACGATTCGACTTACGACCGTCGTGCTACGACAGTTACCTTTCGATCCGAGAAGAGTAGGTCGGAGTCGGTCGTGCTAAAAACCTGTTAAGTAACCATCGCTGGCGAGTCTAATCCGAGCGATTACCTCGTAGACAAACTCAGAATCGTAAAATAATACAAGAACGTAAGAATATAATAGTAGGTTGAACATAGAAATATGAGGGGACTTCTGACTTCTTTGTAATGTTTTTATGTGAAACTGTATTACAATGGTTGAAGATCCCTTATATAGTCTATCAAGAAAACGAGGAGTCCACCGTGAATTAGATCTGCCCGACTGAACCCGATTTCCTAACAAATTCCATAAAAAATTCGCTTCCCGCAACAATCGGCCACGTTCCAAATGAGAGGCCTTAAGATCTGAAGTCCTGTCCGGATCGTTCCTCCACAACTCAGTATAGATCGGCGCGTTGAAATCAGCCGGGTGCCAGTGTGCAACGGCGGGTAGGGGCGCGGATGGAGATTCCGCCGCTTGCCGCCCAGTCGTAGGCTCACCGCCGATCGGCCGAGCCTTTCTGTAGAGTGGCGAGCCGTGGGGCAGTGCCATTGTCGCAACCTTGCGTTGCCGCAAGCCCGCGCCTGGCACTTTGGCACGCAAACGGTAGGCCGAACGGCGCAAGTTTCCGCTGTGAGGCCTACAGGCCGTGGGAAGCGCGGCGCAAGCTGCACGCAGCACGCTAGGCCACCGTGCCGTGCTTAAGGCTGAGAAAATAAGTCGGCTTGCTAGGCTGTTCGAGTTTGTGAATTTTTGAGTCAAACCGAGTCGCATGTTCAGCCCACAAAGAAAATGATCCGAGCCTGAACCAGCTTGCGAGGCTCGTTTGGCTTGACCCAGGCGCCTAGGCCCAGCCGCGATTCACCGTGTGACCGTGTTGTTGCCTCAAATCCCTAACCCCCGATCCCCTTTCTTTCTCCCATGATTCTCCTTTCTTTCTCTTCCGATCCCCTTTCTCTCCGGAGCCCCATCCTCCCTTCAACCGCGCCGATTTGTTGCAGTCCAGTCCTTCCACTTGGCCCCCGTGCCCCCGTCCTCTCCTCCATCTGCCGCCCCTTCCAAGTTCCACCGCGCCTCATCCCACTCCGACACCGCTAGCCACCAGCCCATCAGTTCCCCCACTGCCGCCCCTTCCCCAAAGCCCGCCACGCCCGTTCCCCCACCAACGCCACCACCACCCGGGCGCCCACCGGATCCAACCTTCCACCACTGGATCCGGTGGAAACCGTGTCACGACGGGCTTCATCGGCAGGACCTTCTTCCCTTCACCACTGGATCCGGTAGGAGCTTCACCGGCGCTCCTCAGCGACGGCGGCGACCTCGGCTTGCGGCGAACCTAGCTCCCAGCGGCGCTCCTCTGCTTGCGACAGTGGCAACCTCGGTAGTGGTCGACCCCAACTTGGAGAGGCGGCCGCCGAGCCTGCTGACTGATGTTCTTGCGATTTCATTTGTTAGGATGTGCTTGTTTTAGATGAATTGACACGATGGTCTTGTAACTATTGTTCTTGAAATTTTTTTACTTGTTTCTTAGTGCTGTATGATAGAAAATTTTGTAATGCGTTTTGGATGTACTTGAGGGTGGGTGAACTGATGCAATGCAGTCAATCTGTAATGTGTTTCTGTCTGTCAGTTTCTTGGTTCGCGAGCCCACCCAGCCAATTCGAGCCTTTCTCCAACGAGCTGTTCAAACGGGCCTTGTTCGACCCGACTCGTTAACAACTCTAGCCGTGCGCCCGCACGTGCTTGCCGCAGCCCACTCAAGACTCGACCTGGTGTGGTTAGTTTTGGTATGGCAGCCTGGCAAAGTGGCTCGGCCCAGTTTGCACGAGGAGAGTCTAGAACCTCTACTGGGTTAGCAAGTAGCAACGCAATGACACTGCTAATAAAATTACCCCAGTAGTATATGTACATCTACGTCTGTCAAAGAGAAATAACTTCACGACATCAAGCCAAAGCTGCTTCAGGAAACGCTGACAATCAGTTGCAGCCTTGCAGCAACTAATCAGCTACTGATATGCTCGCATTTTTTTTTGTTGCTTCGTTGATTTTACTTTTGGCAGTAGTGTCGGACTCATATTTTAAATTCTATATGAAAATAATATACTATTTTTTGGATCAGTAGATAACACTCATAGATACGTTACTGAATCATTTTATACACGATGTAAGCAGAACCAACCATTATATTACAAAACATCAAAGTGGCATAGACCGTATCGGATCGAGTTTTACAATAGGGTCGAACAGGCCAAATGCTTACATTACATAAAAGCGGAAGCGACCGCAGAAGCAAAAAGGGGTAGAGCATATCTCTCCACAGGCAAGCGACTGGGGAAACCCGTGTGCGTCCGATATTAACCCAAGACTTAGATAATATTGGATGCACACAAGCACCAACAGAGTCAGCTAGACTGATGTGAGACATAAACTATACGAATTACACTACTTTTCATCATCTCCATGCCCTCCAGCTTCGGGATCCTTGTAGTATGTGTAGTCTCCATGAGTCTCTGCTTCTGAGGTTTTGAGGGAAAGAGCGAGGATGAGCGCAACTTCTGTGCTCGTGAGCCAACACACAGAATGCAGTAATAATACATGCAAGGCTTAACAAGGATGACTCGAGTTCTTTTATTTACCCAAAGCAACATTTTCAACTACAGTATTTAGAAATTCCTATTTAGCAGTTCGATTAAATCTCATTTTTAAAAAGAGATATTGTGCAATATTTATAACGACGAAGGTTACCTCCACCTATGCTTAAATTTGAGTGGAGTCAGCTCCACATATTAACATCACTGGGTACGACGACATAGGAAAAAAAATCCAATCCTCAGGCTAGGTGAGCCGACACTATAATCATCCCACCCACAAGGTTTCGTAAATATAATTAACTCAAGTTAAGTTCACATGTCCGCCTTTAATCGTAGGCACGACTGTTTAAACAGTTTAGACTCTGCAGAGGTTGTACACTGTATCCACAAAAGACAATCATACTCGTTGCCCCACATGATACCTTAGTCACGTAGTTGAGTGATCGTCACAGTAATTTTTTAAATTATCTCGCCCCTTCTACCATCTCACCCATATGAGCCACGCCTATAAGTTGTACGGGATGTTCACCATAGTCGCTAATGCAGATGGACCACGGCTTTCACAGCGTCTAGCGCAGCTGACAACTTTACCATAAGTGTCCCATTCAAGCCTACGTTTGCACTACTTCACACCCTCCACAAGTGAGATGACTTTCAGGGTCCAACAAATTTACTAAGCTAAGCTGTACTTTACAGACTTGTGGTTGTACTTATTTTTACACTAGATGTCATGATAAGATTAAGTTCTTAATCCATCCAAGCAGTTTATACCACATACCAACCACTCTCGTGCTCCGACGGCACCCACTACCATACCAACCGTCCAGATGAATTAACAGCAATTTAATAGGATTTTAGAGAATAAAATATATTATCACAACAGTCCAGTCATTTACCCACAATGACGGCTCAAACCACTTCTATGATTAAAAGATGATAATTGGGGTATTTAATGCCTTGGTATTTAAGTAAGACTAGCATGTCGCTTAAGTACAACCTATAACTAGTAATTACTAGATAGTTGCTAGGGTGATATGGAATAATGGATTCAAATGCCAAAGGGTGGTATAATAATTAATTAATCATCAAATGAATATTTAACTACCTTAGGGTTTAACATACATTTGCTTAAACAATTAAAGCATACATTTTTGGTAATTTAAAGGAATATAATTTGTGTAAAGTGTAGGTTCAAAATGATCAAAGTATTGATTCGCCTAGAGTAAAGGTGAGAGAGTCTTAAAAGTCATGCGCTTGGTCAAACTGGAGATCTCCCGCGTCTTCGAACTCTACTCGGTCGAACGTACCGGAAAAGAATAAACAAGCAAGGTGAACAAATAAATACTAATGAAATAACAAATGAACTTCAAATCAAATAAGACCAGTGATGTTAGTAACGTCTTAAATTTAGACAAATTTATAAATAAAAATAACTAGAATCGAAGTTATAACAGAGGAGAACGAAGCTTCTGAAGTTCTAGCTTCGAGTACAACCAGCTCGAGTACTATTGGCTTCGAGTAATCGCTTGTTTCGAAAATCACCGCTTCGCATCGCTCAGACGAGTAATGTTCATTTCGAAAATCGTGACTTCAAGATCGCTTGTGTCGTCGAAATCGCTAGCTTCGACTTGACGCGGTCAGAGAGGGGTTCGACTATTGGACGTAGTTGGAAGGAGTTTTGTCGGACCCGGATTTCGTAAACCCGAATCCTCTGTGAAACAATGTACCACTCCCTGGATCAGTAGGTAGCACTCACAGGTACATTACTGTATCATCTCATACATGCGTGAAATAAGACCAACACATATATTACAGACAGTCAAGGTAAAATAGACCGCGTCGGGTCAAGTTTTTACAGAAGGGCCGTCAGGCCAAATGTGTTACATCACAAAAGATCATGACTACAACGGAAGCAAAAGGGGATGGGGCGCATCTCTCCACAGGCAGCGATCGGGGTGTCTTGTGTACGACTAATATTATCCAAGAGCCTGGTTAATATTAGTTATACACAAGTACCAACAAGTCTACTAGACTGAGGCGAGATCTAAACTACAGAACTATACTACTCTTCATCGCATCCTTGTCCATCGGCCTCTGGATTCTCATAATATGCATAGTCTCCTTGGTCCAGATCATCTGAAGGGTTTTGGGGAGAGCGAGGGTGAGCACAACTACCGTGCTCGCGAGCCAACACAACAGATGCAATAATATTCATGCACAGTTTAACAAGGAAGGCTCGGGTTCTTTTATTTGCGTAAAGCAACATTTATAAATACAAATATTAGAAAGTCCTATTATTTAGCATTTTAACCAAATTTGCATTTTTAAAGAGATTAATTATGCAATAAGTAATAACAGCAGAGGTTCCCTCCATCGGAAACTCTGTCTCATGCTTCTTTTTCTTATGGTGGTCATACCCACCTATTACCAACACCGGGTGAGAATACCCAGGGAAAAATCCAATCCAAGGTTAGGTGAGCCCCGCACATTTTTTAATCCACCCACAAAAGTTTTTGAAATAGAACTATATCTAGTAAGTTCCTTTGCCAGCCCTTGACCGTGGGCACGGCTGTTCGAACAGTTTTTATTCTCTGCAGAGATTGTACATCTTTACC
The DNA here is from genome assembly GCA_036346395.1 of Hsuehochloa calcarea. NCBI lineage: Eukaryota > Viridiplantae > Streptophyta > Magnoliopsida > Poales > Poaceae > Hsuehochloa > Hsuehochloa calcarea. Next base: position 44,469,578 of record CM070597.1, on the reverse strand, counting down.
CACAAGAGATAATCAGCTTGATATGTACACACGTTTCCGTAGACATGTGAATCAAGGGGAGATTATCACAAGGCCTTTACAAGGCATCCCTCATTGTTCATTGCACCCGCTAAGGTTTCATCTGAGAGTGGTTACGCTCTCCTCGCGCCAACCATGCCCCAAACCCCTCTTGCGCCACACGGCGGCTTAGCCAACTCACGACCCGTGTCCACGACGGCTTAGCCAGCAACACGGCTCGTGGGTCACTCCAATGGTGCAACTCAAAATGGTGGACACAAATTAGTCAGCCAGGTCGACACCATTATAGACTTGTGGTTGTACTGTTTTACAATAGGAGGTCATCACAGGATTAAGTCCTTAAGATCACCTGGGCGGTTCTTACCACATACCATCCACAAAAATATCCTGGGCTACATTAGCACCCAACCATTTACCCTCCAGCTTACCATCCGCCCAAATGGGTATTAGCAAATTTTTAGAGTTTTGGAGAGGTATAAAACAAATTATCCAACCAGTTCAGTCATTCTCTCCAATGACTGCCCAAAATAATTGTTATGATTTAAAGGATGGTGATTTGGGGTAGAATTACCCCGGTACTTAAACAAGTCTAGCATGGCGTTTAAGTACGACCTATAACTAGTACGTTACCATATATTTACTAGGGTGACAAGGATATTGGAGGTTCAATTTTCAAGGAAATAGAATAATAATTTATTAATCAACGAGTAGGCATTTAACTACCTTAGAGTGTTTGACATACATTTGCATAGAAATTAAAGCATGCATTTTGACACTTTAAAAGAACATAATTTGCATAAATATGGGATCAATATGATTAAAGTGTTGACTCGCCTTGGTTATAGGTAGAGGGATCTAGGTCTTCTTGAGCTTGTCCGAGGTGGGGGTCTTCCGCTTCTTCGAACCCTACTCGAACGCACGTACCGGAAAAGACACAATAGAAAAAGAGAGCAAATAAATACAAATTACCAAGAAAATGAACTCCAAATTAAGCAAGACCAGTTCCATTAGTAAGGTCTTGATTTTAGAAAATTTTAGGAAAAAGATTCATAATTTTTGGAGCTAAAATGAGGAAGTTATGGATTTTTGAAGCTTTCAACAGAATTTTCAATTGAATGGAAAAACAGACTTTGCAGTTAATCGTGGTGCCGACACGTGTCATCAACGCATAGGGTTGGTCCACGCGTACTGTTACGTGGGCCGAAGGCCAACACGTATAGCGTCGGTCCACGGCTCACCGGTTCACGGAATAGTTACTCGGGCCCACATGTCAGTCAAAGAATACAAAAACCCGCGTTAACCCTTGCCATTACTGTGCGGCCGGGTCCACACGTCGGCGATACAGATTGTTACTTAGGGCTAATTAAACCGAGATTAGCAATTTAAAGGGAACATGAATCGCCGCAATAATCGGCTCTGATTCTCGCCTCGTCGACAACGGATCTCAGGGAGAGCCGGGGCGGCGCGGCTTGTGGCCGGCGGAGGAAGGGGTGGCGCGCCGGGTTTACCAAAATGGGTTCCCCTCGGTGAGGCGGTCCCGGTGGTGGTGGAGACGGCGCCGGAGTTTGGCCGAGGCGCGCGCGCGCGAAGGAGGCGGCGGCGGGAGCTCGGCCGGTGCGGGAGACAACGACCCGGCGTGGCACTTCGGAGAAGTGGGGGAGCACAGCGTCGGTGAGGTCCTCCGTAGCTCACCTGGCCAACAATGGCGGCGGAAGCTGGTAGGGTGGTGGAGATCGGCGGTGGAGAGGGAGGCGGCCGGGAGCGGGGAAGAAGAAGTCGATCCGGAGCTACGGTGGTCCGGAGGCTTCGGGGTTGGAGGGGAGAACTCCTGGGTGGTGGTGGCGCACGGTGACGGGGTGGCGGCGCTGGGAGCTCGCCGGAGGAGGGAGATCGGTGGTGGAGTGGCTCGGCTGAAAGGGGGAGCTCGGGCAAGAACAATGGCGTTTACCTGGGAGCAAGGGGATGAAGCGGGGAGGTAGAAGGGGTGCCTGGGGGTTCTTGTAGGCGATCGAAAATGGGGGGCCGAAGGGAGAGAGGCCGGGCAAGGCTGAGTCCCGAGGAGCTCGGTATGGGCTCCTGTGTGCACGTTGGAGCAGGTGGGGCAGCGGCATGGGCGGCGACGACTCGGAGCTCTTGGCGCTGGCCGACGGCAGAAGGCTGCAGGCTAACGCTAGCAACCGCGCTTGGTCCTGGTCAAGAGAGAGCGCAGCGATGGGGGGGCACCGCACGGACCGGCGGAGGGAGGCGCGCATGGGCGCGGATGGCGGCGCAGGGCTGGTGGTCTTGGGACTGACCAGAGGAGGGTGACGGGAGTTGGGCGGAGCTGATGGCGACAGAGGGAGGCGACGGGAGTTGGTGTTGACGCCGCAGGGGAGAGAGATGAGTGCGGCGCTGAGAGAGAGAGAGGGAGGAGATGGCTCGGGAGAGAGACTAGGCCGAGCCAACGCTGGGGAAGAAGAAAGATCGGGCCGAAGCCAGAGGGAGGGGTAGCGGGCCAGAGGCACAGGCAGTGCTAGGGAAATGGGGCTGGCATGAGCTAGTGGAGAAATGGGCTAAGCCCAAGGGGAAAAAAAGAGATTGCTAGATTGGGTTAAGGCCCCAAAACCGAAAAGAGGAGCTACAAGCTTGAATTTGAAATTTTGAAAGTGCCAAAACATTTGAAACACAAACTCGAGCTAGAAAGCAACTCACAAACTTTTCAAAAATATTGCTGATTGAAACTGCGAATCAAATACAGAAGACGAAAAGTAGACACTATTCACCATTCGAAAACGGGGGTGTTACAAGTTTCGACTATAAGACATAGTCGAAAGGAGTTACGACTACATGCGGTCGTTAAAGGTAGCGACCACACGTGGTCGTAAAGGAGATCGACTGCATGTGGTCGTAAAGGGTAGCGATTACACATGGTCGTAAAGGGTACCGACTACACATGGTCATAAAGGGTATCGACTACACGTGGTTGTAAAGGGTAGCGACTACACGTGCTCGTAAAGGGTAGCGACTACACGGTGTGATCGGAAGGAGGTTCAAGAACGCGGCATGGTCGGAGGGAGTTCGACAACACAGTGTGGTATGAAAGAGGTTTCGACAACATGACTACTTGGTCGTGGTCGTAGCCATAGTCGTAGACATGGTCAAAAAGGAGTTTCGACTGCTCGGCGAGGTCGGAAAGACAAGAGAGAGAACCGAGCACGGAGAAAGGGGGCTTACCAAGACTGAGAGGGAGGTTGGAGTAAGTCGAACGATGATGGGGGAGATCACGGTCGGCAACGAAGGAGACGGCGGTGAAGTGGCCGGCCGAAACTGAAGGAGAAGAGGAGAGACGATGGTTCCTGCGACACAAAACTTAAACAGAGTGAGGGGATCGCTCCAAGGAGCTTTGGGTACAAATCGACCTGGGTAGAAGAGGGCTGCACTGGTGTGGCGAGAACCGAAAGGAGGCACGACGACTGCTCGAACTCAGAGCTCGAGGCTTCGAGTACTTACTGCAGCAAGAGCGGGAGTGGGGGAGCTCGGAGGAGAAAGGGCTGCTCGGGTTCTTTTCTTGTGGCACTTACCAGAAGCGGAGGATGAAAGATCTAGACCCGCCATTATGAGTTAATGGAGTGTTTTGGTGATTAATGACAAATCCAAATATGAGACTAACTCTTTTATCAAGTATCATCTTTATGTAGTCTCATGTGGATATAAAGGTGAAACACAACGAGGTATGCAATCGACATCTCAATTTATATAATGTTGCATTTCTCGGATCCAAAATATAGGATTGAACTCAACCATAAGTCAAACTTGAATATGTGCATATGATCTTATTACACATTTGTGTATGCACACATTTAGGGGGAGTTTTATCCTATACTTTGTGGTTTCATTAGTATTGATCCATATGCCATTTTCCACATATACTAAGGATCTTTACGTTGAAACAAAACCTTTGAGTATACAAAACTTATGTAGTTCGTATATACTCATGTTATGAGTACATAAAACTTGTGTAGTTCTTGTATACTCATGTTAGAGTATATATAACTTGTGTAGTTTATATACTCAATTGTTCTCTCATTTATCATCATTAAATTTATGAGAATTTAAGTGGTTATCATCAATTACCAAAGAGGGAAAGATTGAGGTATCTCGTCCCACCATTATGAGTTAATGGTATGGTGTGGTAATTAGTGATGATCACATTGTGGAACTAACATTTTCCATGAGTTGGATATATAGGTTATGTTCCAGGATGATGAAGACTTGGGATGATCATGAGTTGATCATCAAGTCAAGAGCTTGGTGTAAATGATGCATCATGAGTTGATGCTTATCAAGAAGAGATAATCATGAGTTGATCATCAAGACAAGAGAAGACCCATCATGTGTTGATGGAGGTCAAGTGAAGGATTGCATCATGTGTTGATGCATGTGAAGACTCGGGATGGAGAAATCATCATGTGTTGATGATGTTCAAGACAAGATCCCGAAGTGAAGAAATCATCATGAGTTGATGATTGTCAAAGTCAAGGACCCGGACTTGAAGTGTTGATGTGCGTCATCAATCTTCAAGAAGATGCAAGGCAAAGGTATGACTAGCTAGGGCTAAGGATGTGTTCCTAGTCTTTTACCGGTCTCGGTGTTTGGTTGATAGACCGGATTGCTAGTATAGGTTTCTTTGTACTATTAAGAGGATCTTGACTAGTAGTTTGAGTTAGTCATGTGTTGATAGCTCATTATAATTGCTCCAGCTCATCTATGCATGGAGCTATTATTTGCGAATGTGTTTTGCAAATAGCCGATGCTCATGCATACAACCCTTGTAGCATGTGACTTAAGTTTGCAAATGCGTTTTGCAAATGGTGAAAGTCCATGTACCTTTTTCCTTGTGGTATGATTCCAAAAGTTGACAAATGTGTTTTGCAACTTGTTGGGAATCTTGCTTGTGACCCTTGTTGGCATGGCTTGTCAATTAGCAAATGTGTTTTGCAATTGAAGTTGTTGAAAAAGCCATTTCTGATTTCTGTCAGGAAAATCGGAAGTTCCGGGGTATTAAGTGCGGAAGTTCCGCAGGCCGGATGGTCCGATTTTCCGCGGCTTGATTTTTCCAGAGAGCGGCCGGTTTAGGGACTTAGCCGATTTTCCAAGTGCGGAAGTTCCGGAGTGTATTGAGCGGAACTTCCGATTTATCGGATGCTCCGAAATCCGGCGGTTGGTTTTTTCCAGAGAAGCACCATTTTGGGGACTTAGCCAAAATTCGAGGTGCGGTAGTTCCGCTATGTGTTGAGCGGAACTTCCGAAGAATCGGAACTTCCGATATTTAGTTGGCGGTAGTTCCGGACTGAAAATCAAACGGCTAGTTTCTCGTCTGACATAGCCGTTGCGGTGCCTTTTCTCTCTCCTGCGGTAGTTCCGGCCTTTGTACGGCGGAACTTCCGATTTCCCTGATTTTTCAGGGATTTGTCTCCCAACGGCTAGTTTTTGTGTGTGGGCTATATATAGCCACCTTGGCCGGTTGTGGGAGGTTGCTGCAGTTGCTAAGAACTATTGTGAACTCTTTGTGAGCCTCTTGAGCTAAGAGCAAACCTCTATTCTCTTTTGTGCATGTGTTGCACTTGGTGAGATTAGAGAGTAAACCCTAAGTGCATGTGTTGCCTTAGGTAGTGGATTGTGTATCCACGTGAGCGTTGACACTTGATTAGTTCAAGTGAAAGTTCGTATTTGTTACTCTTGGTGTTTGCCGACACCTAGACGGCGTGGAGGCGTCGTGCTCGGTGACCTTCTCAAGAAGCTTGTGAGAAGGCCCGACGGTTGTGAGTGGTTTGGTGCTCGCCATCTCCGGAGTGGAGGAAGAGCAACCATAGTTGAGCGAGGTGTTGGTTCGGTTTGGAACCGGTCCAAGTGTTGGACTTACCTCGGAGGTGTGTGCTCTTTTGAGGAGCCGGTCCAACGCGGGTTGGGCTTACCTCAACGTGGATTAGGGAGACCGCAAGTCTCCGAACACCACGGTAAAACATAATCGTGTCATCTTGTGTTTACTTGTGCTTTACTTTGAGCTATTTACATTCTTGCTTAGATTGCTTATATACCTTGTATGATTGATCATATTATATTGTGTTCATATTGTCGGTGCACTTAGTTGAGCCTAGTTGATTTAGATTTTAATTGTGCAAAACCAATTCGCTATTAGCTTCCGCATTTATATATTGGTTTAGCCCGATAAAGTTTTTTTTAAAACCGCCTATTCACCCCCCTCTAGTCGGCCACCTCGATCTTACAAGTGGTATCAGAGCTTGGTCTCTCATTTATTAGACTTAACCGTCTAGAGAGTAAAGGATGGCAACTAGAGATTTAGTGCACCTAGGTGAAGCACCTATATTTGATGGCACAAATTATGCTCAATGGAAAATCCGCATGTCTTGTTATTTTAGGGCCATGAGTCCAAAAATATGGCGGATTGTAGATGTAGGCTTTTCTCCTCCATTGGATCATTTTGCTCCAACCTTTGAGGAAGAGAAATGCTTACATCTCGACGCTCAAGCTACTAACGCCTTATTTAGTGCTTTGAGCGTAGATATATTTGACAAGGTATGCAATCTCAAGAACGCTCATGAGATGTGGACATATATTCAAGATCAATATGAATTGTCTACTTCCACTAGTGACGATTGCACACAAGAATGGATGTCGGAAGAAGAATGCTCAACTTCAAGCTCCGACAACGAAAATGAGGACTCCTCAACTCCTCCACATCAACTCAATGCTTCATGGCTAAAGGTAATAATGAGGTAAATAACGATGAGCCTTCATATGATGAGTTGATGGATATGCTAGAAGAGCTCAATGAATATTTAGGAAAGGAGAAATTAAAATTCAAAGTTTTGAAGAAAGAGTATGTCTCACTTCAAAATGATTATGATGTTTTAAAGGATGAACATGAAACTCTCCTCCTAAATAATCTAAATAGCTCTAAGGTGGATATAGGCATTGAATGCAATTTAATAGATGATTTGTCATGTATAGCTTCTACCTCATGCATTTCATCTAAGATTAGTGTATCCACCTCATGTGAGGATTTAATTGATATGCCTTGTTGCTCCAAAATAGATGCTCCTATTTCCTCGATATCTTGCAAGACTAACATTGTAGAGGAAAACAAAGAGCTCAAGGCCCAAGTCAACAAATTAAAGAATGACTTGGAAAGAGGCCTAAAAGGGAAGGCCACTCTTGACGATATATTGAGCAAGCAAAGACGCTTGCAAGATAAGAGTGGAATCGGCTTCACTCCTAAGAAAAAGGAGAATAGCAAGACAAGGCACAATGCAAGACACACGAAGAATGTCAAGTGCCATGGATGCAATGGAAAGGGCCACTTCGCCTCCGTGTGCCCAAACAAAGTGAATGACAAGAAATTGTCATCAAAGAAGAGGCAAACCGGCAAGGAGCAAGTAAAGAAGGTAAAAGACGAATACAAACTTCGAACTTGCTACAATTGCCGGGAAAAGGGACATATGAGTAAGGATTGTCCCAAAGGTATCACTCCTAAGCCCATTATTTATAATGATCAATATTTGCTTAGGAAGGATATTAATGGCAATGTGTTTGCTAGAATAGTTAGTTCACATAAAACTAATGCTAGGGCCATTTGGGTGCCCAAATCCATTGTGACTAACATTCGTGGACCCAACCTAGTTTTGGGTACCAAAATACGCTTAAATGCTTAATAGGTACTTGGAGAGGCATTGGAGACTTGGCTTATTCATATAAAGATGGATGTCATCATATATCAAATTGGAGCCAAGTTTGAGGATAATCGTTTCACATCAAGAACCAATGCCATCTCGGTAACAAGTATTTACATTGAAGTATCTAGCCCTTATGCCTTGTGTAGGTTGCATTTCATGAAAATCATTTTAAGAGGGTACTCTTGCTCTATGTTCATAATGTTCATTATTAATATCTTGAGCAAGATGGTAGTGGCACATTAAGGGGAGTGCTAAATCATAGTCATGTATTTCACATCCCTAAGTGTGCCCAAATTGATTAAGTGCTAGTATTGTTTTTCAAAATGAGCCTTTTAGCCAAAAGTCAAAAATTTCATAATTATTAGTAATTCTTTGAAAAACTAGTTGCAAAAGGTATACAAATGCTTTTCAAAGATTTACCAAAGGTTTTGGCTTTAGAAAACCTATTTTAAGTGAAAATAAGTTTATGTCCAAAATCTTACATTATGGTATCTTGTTTTTGACATAAACTAGATTTTGTGTAAAATCTATTCTAAAAGGAATTTGAAAATCTTGACAAAAGAAAAATCCTAGAGTTGGTTATTCTAAACATTTTTGGTATTCAAAGAATTTCCAAAAGACCAACCTAGAAAAGGTTATTTGATTTTGAAATTCATTCAAAATCCTACTTTGACCTAAGTGGTCACTTTCTAGCACTTAAGTGAGTTTTTCCATATGAACCAAAACTATTCTTATGAAAAGGTTCAAAATGGCATTTATGACTCATACATAAAATTGGATGCTTTAAAATCAACAAAATGTTCTCTTTGAGTTGTTTTGATTAATTTCATGAAAATGAGGCTTCATTTGCAAAATCAAAACTAAATTCATAAAAATTATTTTCTTGGATAGACATTAGTCTTTTTAATGTACAATGATCCTGAATGATATTTATTTGAGTGCAAAACTAGGGATCATTTGCATAAAAATCAAATTCCAAGATCTTTCCTGAAGTGTCAGGATAATCGGAACTTCCGGGCATTCTATGTGCGGAACTTCCGTTTTTCCGAACGTCCGCTGTTGATTTGCGGAGCTTGCGTTTCAGCTCTCTTCCAAGCGTCGGAAAATCGAGCTTCCGCACTCAGCGCGAACTTCCGCTTCCGTAGTCGAGAGGCTTTAATGCACCGCGTTCCTCCGTTTTTATCTCTCTCCTCCAGCCGCAGTCACTTCTCTCCCGAGCCCCCTCTCTTTCTCCAAGTCTCCACCGAAAAGCTTTGATTGATCTTCGGTTTTTCTTCAAATCTCAACCGATTAATCACTTCCCCAGGGTTCAATCATCCCTTCTCTCAAGGTATCTCCAATTTCTTTTGGATTTTCACCTCTTATGAACCCTAGGTTAAGATTTTGGGGAAAATGAAATGTGGATGAAATCGAGGAGATTCTTGGGCAAATTAGTTTATTCAAGATTGTATGATGTTTATGCATCTATTCCATGGACTCAATCCATCAAAATACTGAAAAATCAAAAAATCTCATTGCCCTAGAGTCGGCCAGGAAAATCGGAACTTCCGCTGTTAAGATCGCGGAACTTCCGCTAGCGGTAGTTCCGCGGTCAAACTCATGAGCTTCCGATTATTCTCGACAGAACACGAGAATTTCATCTTCTTTTGATTCAATCTTTGACATTTCATCCATTGTTGTTCTTGAAGATGCCAAGGATGAAGATGTCAGTCCCGAAGCACTATTCAGATGCTGGCGCATCTTCTTCAAGAAATGAGGAAGAATCAAAATTCGTAAGAAAGTGCATCAGAGAAGAATCAATATGAATCGATGAGGAGTTAGGTGAACGGAAGAAATGGAAATTGATCTTAAGGGACTCACAGCAGACGACTACACTATTCTTGGGATAAAGATCAATATTCACTTCAGAAATTGCGGCGACCCTCATTTTCATACCAAGTTTCAAAGACAAGTCTATGATCTCTTTTATGGACCATCCAAACCATTTGTTGATCACAAGTACATCAATTGGTCCTATCTCAACGGACTTGACAGATATGAGGGTACATACAGCTCTTTCAATGAGCCGGATTCATAACTTTGTGGCAATAAAATGCAATTATAGTGATGAGATCATCCGACAGTTTTATGCCACAGTATGCATTCCTCCAGATTTTTCTCAGCTCACCTGGATGACAGGAACTGTGAGGTATTCTTGCACGAAGCGTGCTTTTGAACATGCATTGAATATCCAGTCAAGCGAATATGAGAAAATTTATGATGGAACAGTTCTCCCTATTTCAGCCTGGACTGAATTTTATGACACCACACGTAGATTTATCCTCGTAAGATCACAGACTTCTTCCTATTCCCAGCTTGGTAAATAGGATCATCAATCATACCATGTTACCTAAGAGTGGGAATTATGATGCCATTAGAGGACATGTTTGGAATATATTGGAATGCATCATGCATGGTAGAAAGTTTGATGTTGTGGATGTTATCATAAGGGAGATAGCAGGAACAAAGAATGATCGAGTCAAGAGAATAAACTTTGCACCTTACATTATGGCTTTGATCGTTAAACAAACTGGATATAATGGAGCTTTACCTTCAAAGACATAAAGCCTATAAACCAAGAGAGGGTCCTCCCATTCTCGCCAATCTTAGGCGTGCTCAAACAGGCACAAGTCGCACCTCCCGCCGCCGCCGCTGCTCCTCCACAAGGTATAACCACTATGGATCGATTTATGCCACCTTGTTGGAGATGAGAGCATCCCAGGATACCTTCCAGGCAGCGACCACCTCTAGACTGGATGCGTTTGAGGCAGCAACCACTTCCAGACTCGACGCCTACTCTGCCAGCCTTGACGCGCTTTCAGCCAGATTCGCCGAACAGTTTCCTCCACCTGTTCAGTATGGACGGCGTCGCTTTCGCTCTCCTCCTGGTGGTCATCCTGTTGCTCCTCCTGCTGCTCCTCCAGTTGATCATCCTCAAGACCCTCCTGCTGAGCAGTAGTCGTTTGTTTATTTAGGTCATTAGACCTTGTATGCAAAATTGTAATATCTTATGACTACTTGGTTGTATGACTTTCATTTTGGCTATGCTATCTTATGCTACTCTGTGTGAGAACATGTTTTTTATGCCATGATTTATGTTTGCATGAGATATGGATGAGATGTGATTATGAATGAATATATTTATGGTTGATTATATCTTCTTGTCTCCTGTCGTGGATGTCCATTCTTTACAAGAGAAATTCTGCCAAAATTTGAAGATTTGTGAAGTTTGTATCTTTAAATGGGTTCACAATTAGAGGAAGCTACAATAATGAAATTGTCAAAATCTGAGCTTGCTTCCACATATTTTCAGTATTGGCCATCTTTGATCTTCTCGTTTTGGAATTTGAAAATATTCTTGAGAAAACTTCAAAGTAGGAGGTTAGTTGAATATGTTTCAACTATCATTTCAAGTGGTTCTCAATGTTTTGATTTAAAATGGGAGAATGTTATGATCATTAGGTTTGTAACCTATCCTTGTTTCTCCTCTCATATCTTGAGAACAAAATCCCCCCCTTGGTCATATAAGTTCAATTCATACTTTTTGTGACCAACCTCATTGTTTTTTGAGTGGTATCTATTTGCAAATGCTCCTTTTGGCTAAGGTGTATCTTGTGTTTTTTGGGTGATTTATGCCAAAAGGGGAGAATGTTTATCAATACTCATTTGGATGTTTGATGTGTTTAGACATGCCAAAGAGGAAAATAGATGCATTAGATGTGTAAAAGGGAAAATGTTTTCATATGCATTTTGTTTAATGCTTTATGTTTCACCTCATATGATGCATAGACGTAGTTCATTAGTTTAAATTCTTATCTTATGTCTATGAATATCCAAATGTTGTTATTGATAATGGATTTGTCATCAATCACCAAAAAGGGGGAGATTGAAAGATCTAGACCCGCCATTATGAGTTAATGGAGTGTTTTGGTGATTAATGACAAATCCAAATATGAGACTAACTCTTTTATCAAGTATCATCTTTATGTAGTCTCATGTGGATATAAAGGTGAAACACAACGAGGTATGCAATCGACATCTCAATTTATATAATGTTGCATTTCTCGGATCCAAAATATAGGATTGAACTCAACCATAAGTCAAACTTGAATATGTGCATATGATCTTATTACACATTTGTGTATGCACACATTTAGGGGGAGTTTTATCCTATACTTTGTGGTTTCATTAGTATTGATCCATATGCCATTTTCCACATATACTAAGGATCTTTACGTTGAAACAAAACCTTTGAGTATACAAAACTTATGTAGTTCGTATATACTCATGTTATGAGTACATAAAACTTGTGTAGTTCTTGTATACTCATGTTAGAGTATATATAACTTGTGTAGTTTATATACTCAATTGTTCTCTCATTTATCATCATTAAATTTATGAGAATTTAAGTGGTTATCATCAATTACCAAAGAGGGAAAGATTGAGGTATCTCGTCCCACCATTATGAGTTAATGGTATGGTGTGGTAATTAGTGATGATCACATTGTGGAACTAACATTTTCCATGAGTTGGATATATAGGTTATGTTCCAGGATGATGAAGACTTGGGATGATCATGAGTTGATCATCAAGTCAAGAGCTTGGTGTAAATGATGCATCATGAGTTGATGCTTATCAAGAAGAGATGATCATGAGTTGATCATCAAGACAAGAGAAGACCCATCATGTGTTGATGGAGGTCAAGTGAAGGATTGCATCATGTGTTGATGCATGTGAAGACTCGGGATGGAGAAATCATCATGTGTTGATGATGTTCAAGACAAGATCCCGAAGTGAAGAAATCATCATGAGTTGATGATTGTCAAAGTCAAGGACCCGGACTTGAAGTGTTGATATGCGTCATCAATCTTCAAGAAGATGCAAGGCAAAGGTATGACTAGCTAGGGCTAAGGATGTGTTCCTAGTCTTTTACCGGTCTCGGTGTTTGGTTGATAGACCGGATTGCTAGTATAGGTTTGCCGTACTATTAAGAGGGATCTTGACTAGTAGTTTGAGTTAGTCATGTGTTGATAGCTCATTATAATTGCTCCAGCTCATCTATGCATGGAGCTATTATTTGCGAATGTGTTTTGCAAATAGCCGATGCTCATGCATACAACCCTTGTAGCATGTGACTTAAGTTTGCAAATGCGTTTTGCAAATGGTGAAAGTCCATGTACCTTTTTCCTTGTGGTATGATTCCAAAAGTTGACAAATGTGTTTTGCAACTTGTTGGGAATCTTGCTTGTGACCCTTGTTGGCATGGCTTGTCAATTAGCAAATGTGTTTTGCAATTGAAGTTGTTGAAAAAGCCATTTCTGATTTCTGTCAGGAAAATCGGAAGTTCCGGGGTATTAAGTGCGGAAGTTCCGCAGGCCGGATGGTCCGATTTTCCGCGGCTTGATTTTTCCAGAGAGCGGCCGGTTTAGGGACTTAGCCGATTTTCCAAGTGCGGAAGTTCCGGAGTGTATTGAGCGGAACTTCCGATTTATCGGATGCTCCGAAATCCGGCGGTTGGTTTTTTCCAGAGAAGCACCATTTTGGGACTTAGCCAAAATTCGAGGTGCGGTAGTTCCGCTATGTGTTGAGCGGAACTTCCGAAGAATCGGAACTTCCGATATTTAGTTGGCGGTAGTTCCGGACTGAAAATTAAACGGCTAGTTTCTCGTCTGACATAGCCGTTGCGGTGCCTTTTCTCTCTCCTGCGGTAGTTCCGGCCTTTGTACGGCGGAACTTCCGATTTCCCTGATTTTTCAGGGATTTGTCTCCCAACGGCTAGTTTTTGTGTGTGGGCTATATATAGCCACCTTGGCCGGTTGTGGGAGGTTGCTGCAGTTGCTAAGAACTATTGTGAACTCTTTGTGAGCCTCTTGAGCTAAGAGCAAACCTCTATTCTCTTTTGTGCATGTGTTGCACTTGGTGAGATTAGAGAGTAAACCCTAAGTGCATGTGTTGCCTTAGGTAGTGGATTGTGTATCCACGTGAGCGTTGACACTTGATTAGTTCAAGTGAAAGTTCGTATTTGTTACTCTTGGTGTTTGCCGACACCTAGACGGCGTGGAGGCGTCGTGCTCGGTGACCTTCTCAAGAAGCTTGTGAGAAGGCCCGACGGTTGTGAGTGGTTTGGTGCTCGCCATCTCCGGAGTGGAGGAAGAGCAACCATAGTTGAGCGAGGTGTTGGTTCGGTTTGGAACCGGTCCAAGTGTTGGACTTACCTCGGAGGTGTGTGCTCTTTTGAGGAGCCGGTCCAACGCGGGTTGGGCTTACCTCAACGTGGATTAGGGGAGACCGGCAAGTCTCCGAACACCACGGTAAAACATAATCGTGTCATCTTGTGTTTACTTGTGCTTTACTTTGAGCTATTTACATTCTTGCTTAGATTGCTTATATACCTTGTATGATTGATCATATTATATTGTGTTCATATTGTCGGTGCACTTAGTTGAGCCTAGTTGATTTAGATTTTAATTGTGCAAAACCAATTCGATATTAGCTTCCGCATTTATATATTGGTTTAGCCCGATAAAGTTTTTTTTAAAACCGCCTATTCACCCCCCTCTAGTCGGCCACCTCGATCTTACAGAGGAGAGACGAGGGGAGGAGCGAGAGGGACTCAGGGCTTTTTATAGCTAGAGGGGGCAGAGGCAAAGTCGTCGGAGACTCGGAGAGGCGCGGGTTGCCGAGGTGGTTGTGGCATGAGTTCCCTGGTTGGAGAGGACGGGGAAGGCGCGCGTAGCGGGAAAGCGACGGGAGCGACGACTCGGGCGGGTGACGTAGGTAGCAGGGCCGACACGAGTAGACGCTGGCGACGAGACGGGGCGACAGAGGCGCCGGAGTCAAGGGCAGGTGGAGTGGAGCAGGTGGTGGCAGAGGGGCGAGGCGCAAGCGCGGCAGTGCAGGCCGACGCTGGCGGCGTGGACTAGCGACGGGACTGGTCGATGGGACTGGACAGCAGAAGACTAGGGGAGGGCACTGACCGGTCGCAAGTGACAGGACGGGAGAGAAGAAAGGCAGGGGGAGGAAAGCTGGGCCGAAGGGAAAAAGGAGGATGGGCCTGGGAAAAAGGCCAAGAGGAGGTGACCTACAACCAGGAGGAGGGGAAACGGTCGGCCCAAAGGGGAGGAAAATGGGCTGGGCCAAAAAGAGAGGTTTTTGAAATTCAGGTAGAAGCTACAGATTTAAAAAATACAATTTAAATTGAAATAAAATTTTGAAATCAAGAGATAAAAGTAAATACTATTTACAAATTGAAAAACGGGATGTTACAATTGATGTTACAATTAGTGTGTCAACACGAAGGGCTCCAGTTATTGCAGTGGAGAGTGAAAACACAAGCTTTAATTTTTTTTAAAAAAAAATCCCCCCCTCCGGAATCTCTCATCTCACACGAAACTGTCCAAGTACTCCTCTTCTTTAGCTTTCACAAGAGAAACAATCGAAAGCTAGCAACCATGTAGTAGGTAAGGTCACGACGACCTTTGAGTGTTGCAAGCGTGTACGAGCTAAAGGTCGCGACGACCTTTGAGTGCTTCAAGTCCTTCGCGGCCACCTGCACGTTCAAGTGGCAAGCTCCTAATATGTTCCTTTCTCCTAACATTTGGCCTTTCGCTTTCGAAAATATCGGCGTCCTGCTGTGTGGTTACTATCGATTCAATTGGGACAAACTTCGTCCTACGTTCTAGCTGCTGACAACTGCACATCCAGACTCACTGGCCGTAAGTAGCTTCGTACTGCAGTACCGCGCTGCCTTCGATGGATGCAGTCTACATCGCATCAAGTAGCTGCCCGAATCGTCACACATTTACATCAAGAAACCTCTTGCCAATGAACATGACGAAGAAGACGCATTTTCCATTTTCCTCTTTGATGTAACAATGACCCTTGCGACGCTGAAACGAACCGATCAGAGCACACGACGTCTGGCAGAAACAAAAAAACATTTTGTCAGTTTGTCTGATCACTGTCTGCACGTTTCTGGAAGAGGCAACATGCGTACCCTTCGTTGCTCCAAATTGATCGCTGGTGGACACTGATGCGAAACTACCGTGATGCATTGCATGCACAACTAAAAGGCAGCTCGGTCTGCAAGTTGCCCTGCTTGTGTCAATTGCACCTACATATCATATTATCAAGGGATTATCATGTCATATTATGATATGTGTGCATCAGATCCGTAAGTCGCATCAGATCCGTAAGGTAAGTAACGTCATCCTTAATTGTTGAAATCAGAGTATATAAGTTACACATATACAGATTACAACTATTATGTGTACGCGTACAACTATCATGTGTACGCGTAATCCCTCAGAAAAGAAGGCATTATGCATATAAGAAACCGAGGCACCATCCTGTCTAACACGCCCCCGCAGTCGGAACGTCGCCAATGCGGACATTCAGATTGAACCTAAATTCGGTGAAGACGGAAGTCTTACGGACGACGGTTCGGCGATGATGATCTGACGTGGTGACGACAGTAGACGGTGTGGAGGGAGGGCCGTGTCGACGAGCGCGCCACGTCACGCCACGGCGTCATCGGAAGAGAGGAGGCGTCGGAGAGGTCAAAGCCGAGACGGTGAAGTCCGGAGTCGAGAAACGTCGACAGGTCGGCAGGGCGACCCAAACCGATCTATGATCGAAAAAAATAGAGAAAACCCGATTTGAAGATGATCGGGAAAAACTCTAATTGGTAGCCGATCGAATAATCGGTGATACAACTTAAACTATGGGTTGCACAGCCCCCGGGAGAGATCATGGAGATGAGATCATCTCCCAGGGGGCGGCGTGGCGGAAGCTGTGGAGGCGGCGGCTCAGGAGCGGCACCGCTCTGATACCATGTAAGCGAGGAAAGTAACGCTATCTTTAATTGTTGAAATCGGAGTACATGAGTTACACATATAGAGATTACATCTATTATGTGAATGCGTACAGCTACCATGTGAACACGTGATTCCTCGAAAGAGAAGACATCATGCATGTAAAAAGTCAAGACATCATCCTATCTAACAAGATCTAATACGCTATAAAATGTCCAAGTATCAAATGGGAACCGCTCCTCCCTATCAAAACTATTGTTTTATCATCAGGCTGATCATGCAGCGCGTATAGATTTTTAAATTGCTGCACAGCCGCGCATTATTCAGGGATTTCATGTTACTTTAGCAAGCTAAGCTGTTTGACTTGGAATGCTTCTCCTTTCATTATTAGTTTAAACCTGAGTAAAGTAACATGGCGGCAATGAGAGCTAGGGATCTTGACTATGGGTGATTGGAGTGGACGCATCATTTACACGCTCTTCTTGTCAACAATCAACAATTGCTCTTCAATACGTGTTCCAGTTGTTGATTTCTTTCCCAAATCTCAAACTAGAGAATAACATTGCCTTCGTATCCTCAAACTTAATGTGTTAGATCATTTTTCAAATCCACCTTGAGTTCGAAAAGGGGTGTTAAATGTACACTCTTTTTCCTCCTCTTATTTGGCCCATTATACCCTCGGCCTATGTGCCAATGTATATGCCCCAAATTGCTAATTCGGCCTATGTACCACTGTATATGCCCCGTCGAAAAAATTTTCCCCTCGATCTTGACATGGGTGATTGATCAGAGAGTAGAGACGCAGCTCGACCGATTCGCTCCTTCTCTGTGTGTTGTTGTGTCATTGATTTGTTATAGCAAACGGAAGCAACTTTGCACTTTGCTTGTGCAGCTCATAATTATTAACAAGTGATCGAAGAACTTTTCCAATAAGTTTTCCAATAAGTTGCCGAAGTGTCATTCACATCACAGATGCTCATGCCTCCCAAGGAATCTAAGTGGAGTATTACGACGACACGGTGCTCTTGCCCTTTACCTAAATTGAAAGGTTAATGCCACTCTCACAACTTGGTGGCCTCCTCCAAACGGGGAATGTAGAGAATATCCCAACATACATGCGCAGCTAAGAAGAAAGAGTAATAATTCTGCTTCTGTTAGACAGTGGATGCGACTAGAATGGGTTTAATAGGGGCGCACAATCGATGATCTCTTTAAATTATTTTACTTTAAGGAGGACAATATTCTTTCACTCTAATAGCTATGTAGAACTATAAAGACTAGAGAGAACCATTCAAACAAGAACAAGACAATAAGAAGATCAAAATGTGCTAAATCCTCAGTCCGGTCAGACCGGTGAACACTGTGGCAGAGTGATGAACAGTAAAATTAGTACAGAAACTGAATTTCATCATGATTTTTAAATCACAAATTGATCAAACTTTCGATCCACAACTCCAAACTTCATGAAACTTGAAACGCACATTCTCTAGGATGTCAGAAACCTATTTTAATAAAAAATCTTGAAAATCATTGTCAAAGTTCTAACATTTATCCGTTTGACTGAAGGTTGCACCAAAACCAGGTCAAATACGAAAATGATGATTGAGAGGAGCTCATGGGACGAATCAATCCAAGATGACTAATAATAGTTTTTCATACGTCCTAGCACCCTCAATCACAGAGAGAATCAAGCAAAAAAAAAAACCTTAAGAGCAGAACCTCCAAAATCATCCTTTTTCTTCCATCAAAACCGGACAAACTCAAAAACTTGCAATAGAAAATATCTAGATAGATGAAATCTGATCTACAAAAGATATATCTACCCGTGATCTCCGCAGCTTCTACCATTTTCTTTCACATATACCATCACTTGAACTATATTAGTAGCAAATTAAAACACCAGTGTAAGTAAAATCACCCGGCGTACTAGCTAGCATTATTGAAGTGGAATAATAAAATTGTTACGTTTGTTTCCGGCGAACAAGCAAAAGATTAGTCGAATCAATAGATCATGATTCATGATGCATTGATAAGTGCGGGATACGCTTTGTATAATACACATGGTCCTCGTTCTAAAGATTCCCCGTGTGCATTATTTGAGAAGAAATACGCATCCACTTCTCATGGTAGATCACACGGCCAGCAACCACATGTAGAAAGCTCGTACGAGATAAGTTTGTTTTTTTAGGCATGATAAACACGCCATTTGTGGTCAAACAAACAGTACGAGATTACTTGTAGCGGCAGACCACCGGTAGATTATTTTTCCCCCCTTCATAATTGAGCATTTCATGCTATCCAATGTCCACAAAGGGTCGCCTTTAATTAGCTTGATTTTCTGCTACGCCTACTTGAAATTGATAATCAGGCCTACTTGCCTACTCTTTCTTACGACACGACATTTATAATGTAGTTTTCGGGATCCACCTCAAAACCAAATGGAGCCTACACCATATGCCACTTTCGATAGAGCATACGTAGAAGCACTAGGCGAAGCATACATTAGCTTAGCCGCTTTCGTTTTAATTCCAAGCAGCGTAGATGAAAACCAAACACCACAAGGATATTTTGTCCCTGTCGTCCATCGTCACTTCGGCACCAAACATACATGTGCACGCCCAACGGCACGACAAAAATTATTGGGGGGAGATGTGAGTTGGACGTGCCTCCGCGATTGGTCGAGCCAGGTAGACAGCGTTGGTTCGCCACACGAGGATCGGGTCAAGTCCACGTCGCCGTGGACAGAGTGTGGTTACGTGAAGAAATCGACCACAGCAGGAAGAGCGCGCGGAACTCTGCCGTCGTTACACGGAGTCAATTCAGGAATTCCTTTTTTCTTTCTTTTTTTTTCGACAAATGGGTGCCAAAATTTTGGTTTTATCTTGGATTTGGCAGATACGTACTGCTGGAATTCAACCGGAACTGGTTATGCATACTACTCTAGTTGGGTTGTCCTAAAGAAAATGAAATCCTTTTTCTTTTCCTGCGATAAGATATAATTCGATCGAGATTAATTGTTGAATATGTAAGTACTTCAAGTATTGATGATTTAGACATATAGCAGAGTGTACACTGCAGTTAATGAGACAATTAAGGGGCTTGTCATTACTCATTAAAGGGCCCAAGTGGCTACACGTCAAGATCTAATGAACCTGCCACGCATGCTCGTAACGTGTATATAAAGACGGCCATTGTACTGTGTACAACTTGATTCAATAGTATCTTTCGACAGTGAGGACATGGGGTTCTCAATTATTCTGCCGATATGGACCGTGGATCATTGCACTATCGGTGATAATGTACGTACGGAGGTTGAGTTGGACTGTGATACGAATTTTGTTTTCTATTTTTATTTATAGTTCTACTCTTGTACGAAGTCTTTCATACACAACTATAAATATATCTCTATAGTCCATAGAAAAAAAGCAAAAGTTTCACTGTAAACATCTACTCATAGAGTGATATTGCTTTCGTGCGCTCGTGAGTTTTTTGTGTCTCTATTCCTATCTTTCTGTGCATTATTTACAACAAGTGGTATATGGGCACATGAGATTCAAGAAATGATTCTTCTCGCGCCTCGTGAGTTGCAATCCGAATCGGCCCCGAATTCGGAGCCGTCTTCGTGTCAAAGTCAAGGAACAATTGTTTCTCCACGCGGAATAAAGCAGGAAGCGCAACAGATAGATCACGAGGCGAGCAAAATAACAATAGCATGATTGCTAGAAAAAGGAAAAAAAAAACAACATAACAACATTGATTGCAAAGAAAAAAGCATCTAGACAGAGCAACATTGATTGCACAGAAAAATCATTAAACCCGGAAAGAGGTAGATAGAGATTTCGTCGTCTGGCTTCAGTTCTTGAATTCATTCCGATAGAAATTGCTACATACGCACATCAAGCGATTTGCTAAGCACACACGAGCAAGAATACCAGCAACTCCGGTCTTCATTGCTTTGCGTACATAGAAGTGTACCCATGATTATGAGAATTCTTTGCTAGGTACACGCATGTTTGCACCAGCAAATTTGAGATTTCTTCCGTATGGCGACTTTGAAGTATGATCTTCCGCTATTGGATTAAGACATGAGGTATTCTCTATGGCAAGTTAAGATGCGAGTTATTCTTGCACAACTCGACTTGGATGATGTTTTTTTAGGGATCGATAAGATGCCCGCTGCATGGTCTCTTGAGAAGTAAAGAAAAAAAATCGTAAAGTCTTCTTTCAGATTCATCTTCATCTATCAAATAATATTCTACATGAGGTTTTGAAGGAGAAGATCACCGTCGTATTATGGTTGAAACTGGAGCAGATTTGCATGACCAACTATATGACTAGTAAGATGCGTTTGAAGTAGAAGCTTTAGTCGCACAAGATGGCGGAACACGGGTCATTATTGAATCACCTAACAGTGTTCAAAGAAGTAGTATCGAATCTTGAGTCTATTGATGTAAAATATGATGATGAAAATTTGTGTCTTATTCTTTTATACTCGCTGTCAAGTTCATACTCTACATTCGGATATACTATTCTATATAGCCTAGATAATCTTGCACTTAATGAAGTCTACGAAGCACTGTATGCGAAGTAAAAGATGAAACTTATGGTTTCGAATGAAAGTTCAAATTCACATACATAAGGCCTAGTTGTCCATTGCAGACAACAGGAAAGGAGTTCAAACGACGATTCAAGATGCAAAAGCTCGAGTAAAAATTACAATGGCGGATAAAAATTCAGAGATAGGTACAAGCCGTGCAAGTATTGCAAGAAAGATGGACATGACATGCCGATGTTCTGGTGGGTAAAGAAAAAGGAGAAAATATATAACAATTTCAAGAAGGATCAACAAGTGGACGATGTTAAAGTCACCATTATTACTAAGCAATATTCTGAAGGACATGTTCTCGTTGCCTTTGTCGGTAATTCTAAAAGCGGTGATGAGTGGATTCTTTATATGACCTGCACTTTGCACATGAGTCCGAATCGAGATTGGTTCATGAATTATGAAGCTACACCAAATAGTTCTACGTTGATGGGTGATAATTCACCATGCAAGATTGCAGACATTAATCCTATCCAAATCAAGATGTTTGATGACACCATCAAAACTTTGTCGGATGTTCGACACATTCTGGGTTTGAATGGAAATCTTATCTCACTGAGTATTCTTAATGCTAAATGGTACAAATATTCAGGTGGAGGTGGAGTTCTGAAGATCTCCAAAGGCTCACTTATTGTGATGAAATGTGACATGAAAGCTGCTAACTTATATCATATGTAAGGTACTGCAATTTCAGGTAATGCTACTATTGCCTCGGATAAATCATCCAATTTTGATGCTACTAATTTTTGGCGTATGCGTCTGGGGCACTTAACATAATGGAGTTACTCAAAAGAGGACTCATTGATAGTCAACGGATTGACAAGTTGAGGTTTTGTGAACACTGTGTATTCTGCAAGCAAAAGAGGTTAAAGTTCATCACATCAATTTACTCCACAAGAGGTATATTGGATTATGTTCACTCTGATTTGTGGGGAGAATCCCGCGTTTCGTCCCTTGGAGGTGCTACCTACATGTTGTCCATCATTGATGATTATTCAAAAAAGTTTGGCCATATTTCGTGAAGCACAAATTGGGTGTGTTCAGGATATTTAAGTAGTAGAAGATTATGATTCAAAAGCAAACTGACAAGCATATCAACAAGCTACATACTTATAATGACTTAGACTTCTGATCAGGAGAATTTAAAGCTTTATGCAGATCAGAGCGCATGTGTAACATCCTGTTTCTGCAAAGGAGTTTCAAAATGAAATTTTGGATTTCAGTTTTCAAAATCAATTTGTGGCAGAGAATCATTTGGGGCAAAAAGGAATGAAATCCAGCTAAAGCAATCTCAGTGGATTTGCTTACCTCGGTTCGCGTGCCGCCACCCTCTTCCCCCAATCCCAGCGCCCGCTCTCCCGGTTCCGTCGCCGACCGCAGCAGTCGCCGTCTGTCCCTCGCCGCGCCCGCACGACTCCGCCCACGTCTACTCTCTCCCTCGCCTTGTCTCCATCCCCGCCCACGCTCGCCAATCGCCGCCTGTGACCGCCCGGTCGCCGTCACCGAGCACTCCTCCCGTGCTCCCCCGGCTCCACCTCCCTCCTCCCAGGCTATAAGAAGCCGGGCTGCCTCCTTCTTCTCCTTCCTCCCCCTCCACCCCTTCACCTCCTCCCGCACCGTCGATTTGCCTCCTTGGAGCCGTCGCCGTCACCTCCTCCGCCTCCGTCGCCGATGCCCCTCCTTCTTTGCCTCCGGCCCGAGCCGCCGCTCCCTTCCCCCCGCTCCCTCTCTTCTCCCCCTCTCTTTTCTCCGTAGCCCCCTCGCCTCCTCCGCGCGAGGGAGAAGACGAGGCGACGCGTTCGGGAGAACACGTCGCCCCGGGCCTTATCCCGTGTGGCGTGAGTGGCGTGAGTGGGCCCGCTGCATTGATTGCTGCGCGGCCGGGCAAGTGGGGACCACTTGCTGCGATCGACGCTGCCAGCAGCGTCTGTGCGTGGACTTGGTCCACGCACTGTTGCGTGCACCGAGGACACGTGTCGGCGCGGGGATTTTCCAGTTTTTTTTGGTTTAACTGAAAAATCGTTTTAAAGCTTCAAAAATTTATATCTTTTTCTGTATAACTCCAAAAATTATGAAACCAGTTTCTAAAATTTTCTAAAATCAAGATCTTGCTAATGGCACTAGTCTTGTTCATTTTGGAGTTTATTTATTATGAGTTTGGTATTTATTTGCTCTCTTTGCTGTTGTGTCTTTTTCCGGTACTTTCGTCCGATTAGGGTTCGAAGACGCCGGAGACCTCCACTTCGATCAAGCTCAAGAATACCAGGACCCCTCTGCCTTTAACCAAGGCGAGTCAATACTTTGATCATTCTGAGCCTACATTTTATGCAAACTATGTTTATTTAAAATATCAAAGTTGCATGCTTTACTTTTGTAATCAAATTTATGTTAAAGCTTAAGGTAGCTAAATACCCATTTGCTGATTAGTTACTTATTAAGCCATCCTTTGATAAATCGAGTACAATATTCTTTGTCACCCTAGTAAATATATGGTAAATACTAGTATAGGTTGTACTTAAGCGACATGCTAGTCTTGCTTAAGTACCGGGACAATAAATATCCCGATCATCATCCTTTAAATATGAAAAATGGTTTTGGACAGTCATTGGATGTAGATGACTGATGTGTTGCGTTATTTGGTTTTCCTCCCCAAAACCCTAAACAACTTGCTAGTACCACATCTGGACGGATGGAAAGAGTTGTGGGTGCGGACGTAGCACGAGAATAGTTGGTATGTGGTATGAACCGTCCAGATGAACTAAGGACTTAATCTTGTCATGACCTCCTGTGTAAAACCAGTACAACCGCAAGTCTGCAAAGTGCAACTTGGCTTAGTAAAATTATTGAACACTGAAAGTCATCCCACAACTGGTGTTTGGAAGTGTGCAAGCGGCAGGACGTATACTGTCTTGAGAGGGACACCGGGGAGGGTGAAGTTGCCCGCTGCGCTAGTCGTTGTGGCTAGGGCCATCTGCGTTAGTCGTTGGGGTAAACATCCCGCACAACTTATGGAATTGGCCATAGGGGTGAGATGACGGAAGGGGCAAGGTAGTTTGAAACGTTACTGTGACGATCGCTCAACTACATGACTAAGGAATCATGTGGGGTAACGAGTATGATTATCTCTTGTGGGTATAGTGTACAACCTCTGCAGAGTCTAAACTGTTTAAACAGCCGCGCCTACGGTCAAAGGCGGACATGGGAACTTAACCTAAGTTAGTTCTTTTTCAAAAACCTTTGTGGGTGGAATGAAAATATGGTGGGCTCATCCAGCCCTTGTTTTGGATTTTTCCTGGGTAGCCTTACCCAGTGTTGATAATCGGTGGATGTAGCCGTTATCAAAATTAAGCATGAGGTGGAGGTAACCTCTACTACTATTTAATAATTGCACTTATCCTCTTTAATAAAAATGCAATTTGTTTAAAATGCTAAGTCATAGGGATTTGTATTTATGATAATTGAAAATGTTGCTTTAGCAAATAAAAGAATCCGAGCCATCATTGTTAAGCTTTGCATGTATACTATTACATACTGTGTGTTGGCTCGCGAGCACGGTAGTTGTGCTCACTCTCGCTCCTCCCCCAACCCCCCCAGATGATATGGAGCAAGGAGACTACGCATACTACGAGGAACCAGATGTCTGAAGACCCAGGAGTTCTTGAAGCGTAGTTTAGTTCTTAGTTGTTCTAATCTCGCCCCAGTCTAGCTGACTCCGCTGGTACCTAGGTGCATCCTATATTATCTGAGTTTTCGGGTAATATCGGATGTACACACGTTTCCCCAGTCGCTTGCCTGTGGAGAGATGTGCCCTCACCCCCCTTTTGCTTCCGTTGTCGCTTCCGTTACTTTTGTGATGTAATCATTTGGCTGTTTGGCCTTTATTATAAAACTTGACCCGATGCGGTCTATGTAAACTCTGATGTGTTAAGTTAATGTATGGTATGGTTTTACGCCATGTATGAAATGATTCAGTGATGTATATGTGAGTGCTATCTACTGATCCAGGGAATAGCACGGTGTATTCGCAGAGGATTCGGGATTAGAAAATCCGGGTCCGACAGAGCTGGTATCAGAGCATATGACTGTAGTATCTTTAGTTAAACTGGTCGAGCCTAAGGACATGAGTCCTATTTTCAAAAACTTATAAAAAGTTTTGGCAAAATATAACGTACTTATTGCTCTTACTCATCTATCTTAGTTCTTCACTTCCCTGACTTCACTTGAGTTTGTACTCAGTCTGATTCCCTCGTCTGTTTCAAAAATTTGAAGATGGCAACCCCGTCGTCCGATGCCCCGTGGGACTTTTGCTCTCATGAAGAAGACGGAGTTGAATTCGTGGATATTCTCCGCCAATTCATGCACCACTTGGATTATCTCCGCAAGCCTATCTTCAGAGGCCGAAAGACTCAGACCCTGGACCAAGAGTCATGGACCATGGAGGTATTCCTCTATGCCAGAGAGGGTGACTTCATCGCTCACACCTTCAGATCTGAGTCCCCCCATAGCAGCTGTCTTGAAGCAGTCCAAGACGCAGCACGCTTCGCCTTCAACCGCTTGAGCCAGACGCACCTAGATCTTCTGCGAGAAGCGCCCTTCTACTACTACCTGCCTCTCCAGGAAGGAGAGACCGATCCCGAAGTCTTCGTCGCCATGTGGGAGTAGTTAGCTTAGTTTAGCTAGCAGTGCTTACTTTAGCAGTCTTTTGGTTGCAAGCACTCTTTGTTTTCTTCTTTTATAGACGATGTGTGTGTATCTTGTGTCGTGACTTAGCATAGCCTATATGCTATGTTTCCGAAGTTATGTAACACCTAACCCCTTAATATAATGCAGCCATTCTAGGCTTTGTATTGTATTTGATCGTTTGTCCTCGTTTGATTTGAGTTTCTTTTGTTGTGCTCTAGAGGGCCAGTAAACCCTCATATATCTCCCCTAGTTCTAATCTGAACCGTTTTCCTTATATGGCACCAAAGAGGCCCGCAACCCAAGGAAGTGATGCCAGTGGTAAGAGGAAGTTGACAGCGCAAGGGTCACAAGATAGCTATTCCCAGCAGAATCTCGAAGAACCAGCAAGGAATGCCATCATTGTCAACCTCAACCCTGACAACGAAGAGCTCATCAAGGGTCCCAGCGGAAAGCAAGTTGTACCTGCTGAAGTTCTACTACCAGACTCAGAAGCCCCGTCAAAAGCTTGCTTGGATTGTGGCAAGACAGGACATGTTGCCCAATTATGTCCTCCATTAAGGCAAGATGCAAGACGAGCATGCTTTCCATGTGGACAATTTGGACACTATTGTTCCACGTGGAAACATTAATTGATGCTCGCGAGCCGACTTGGCTTGTTAAGGGTTCTGCTCGAACTCGTGCCATAAACGAGTTGAACCGAGTAGACATTTCTACGTGTTTGTTTAACAAGCTGAGCCTGAGCCAGCTCGCGAGTTGCTCGTTAAGCTCGAATTTTTTTAAAAAACCTAGATTTCCAGCCCATCAAATAATTCGGTCCACAGCCTAGACAAAAATTAAGCCCATGGCCCACTTAGCCCATAGCCGCCAAACCCTAACTAGCTAGAACGAAAGCACAACCAAACCAAGACACGCACACGCACGACACATGAGATGCTGCCGCCGCCATAGCTGACATCGCTGTCTTCCGCCTCCGCCCGACGCCTGCCCACTCCGACTCTAGCCTCTACGTCCTCCCACGGGTGAAGGATGTGGTATAAGTTGGATCGCAAATGTTGTCTTGTCCACTATAGAAGCCAAGTATATGGCTAGTTCTGAAGCTTGCAAAGAAGTTGGTTGGCTAATATGTTTGCTTACTGAGCATTTTGGAAGTATGTCTTGCACAACAATATTCTGCGGGAATTAAATCACTATTTGTCTTACGAAAGATCAGATATTTTGTGAGAGAAGAAAGCACATTGACATCATATATCATTACATTCGAGGTGTCGTTGCTCAAGGTAACATTAAAGTCAACAAGATAAGTACTTATGATAATCCAGCTGATACGATGACAAAGTCAATTCCTACCGTTAAGTTTGAGGTTTGCTCAGACTTGGTTGGTATCATTCAGTAGTTCTACAGATATTCGGGGCACAAGGTGTTCATGATAATTTGTTTCGATGAGATCATGTTTTGTTTTTTACTACAAGAGAAATTCATCTCAAAGGTGTAGATTGTTGAGTTTTAGAGTGATACGAATTGAGTTTTAGTGTGATATAAATATTGTTTCCTACACTATGTAGTCCACAGGCAAGAGCAAGAATTTTATTATAAACATATCATCATATAATGATATTGGCTTTGTCCGCCCACGATTTTCCCCAAAAGAGATTTTTACATATCCATGTAAAATTCGTATCTTTGGTTTTTATTTTTGTATGCCTTATTTACCACCGGTTCCATACGTAGGACGGGGGGCTTCACTGTTTCGTCTCTTTGGCTAGTGGATGTAAGCTAGCTATACATAGGAGGGCGATCTATGTAACAAGGACATACCGTGTTACGATCTATATTTAATGAGGGAGGGGTGCGTATACATTGAGATGTGACATGCTTTGACCAATACTCGCCACGACAAACCAAACTCCAGCAGGGAACCACGCCGATGAAGTCAAGTCGCATGGTTTGTCTAAAGGTGCAAAATGAGAGGCACTTTTCGCACGAAAATGAAAGATGCAATGATGCATGCTATGTGAAATTTATCAAATGTTGACACTGCTAGTTTTGCAAGTAGGGATCACATCTAGTATTCCTTAACTGAGCTGTTTCATTAGAAGACGACGCACTTTGAACTGAAAGGTGTACTTGCACAGAAGGGTATCCAAGTATGTCCATGCATATATTCCAATGAGTTTTGGGTGTCCAAATACATCCAAATTAACTCCCTTTGCAAGTAGCTAAAGATGATGATATTCATGTGAAGGTGGAAATTTCCATATGCCCAATTTATTAAAAAAAAAACCTTTCTATAAAATTAGTGAGATCTGTTAGCAACTATGGTTCGTTTGGAACGCATGAATTTCATAAGAAACAGTTTGGATGGGTGGTTTTCATAAAGGAATCTATAAAATTAGTGAGATCTGTTAGCAACTATTTAACAACTTACCATATGTTTGGATGGGTGGTTTTCATAAAGGAATCTATAGGGTTTGAATTGGTTCCAACAAAACTCCTATAAAATTCATGCGTATGTGGATCGAGTTTTTGGCTTAAATGACATCGTTTGCATGCAAAATAGCAAATTTAGTTCCCTCCAGAGATCAAAGCCAAAAATAGCACTGCGGACTCGCCGGCAGGCAACATGTGTCCTCGTCCGTGCCATAGGTGCACAGAACCCCCTCGTCCCCTCTCCTGGAGAGAGGACTTCCGACATGTGTCCTCGTACCCTCTCCTGTAGAGGGCACTTCCGACACGTGTCCACACGTGTCCTTTGTCTGCGCTCCTTGGGAGGGGACCTTCCTCGTCCACACGCTAGGCGAGGGGACTTCCCACATACAACTAATTAATTATGATTAAATAGATTATGACTAAATAATTTGGACTAACAAACTGCAACTAATTAATTATGATTAAATTAATTATGACTAAATTGATTATGACTAATTAATTACGACTAAATTAATTTTAACTGAAGGACCGAAAAGGCAACAGAGGGGGGGGGGGGGGGTGAATGGTGCTTTAAAATTAATAACTCCCCTTTGCTGTAATTAAATAAGACCTACAAAATCCTCTGGATATCTCAAGAAGAGTGAAGCAAAATCAGAGAACGAAAACAGAAGTTTCAGACTGTTCTGTAGAAATCGGAAGTTCCGATTCTACCCGGCGGTAGTTCCGCACTCCGGAAGTTCCGGTTGATCGCGGAAGTTCCGCTCATGTAATTCGCCGTGGACAATCGGAAGTTCCGCTTGTCCTGGACGAAGAACAGTGCGCTCGGGTTTTTCCCAAAAATCCAAAATCCTAAATCTTGTATGCTCTTCTCAGGTCAAGTTTCACAGGACATCATCCTAAACAACATCTTGACCTCATGGAGAAGAATCGCAAACAAAGATTTAAGGATCAAGCCAAAAACAGATTTCTTGAAGAAGGGGCAAGAAAGACCAAAACTCACAATAAGAGAGATTCTCAGATTCTTAGCTCATGAAACTTTGAGGATGCATTAGTAATAGCAAAACGACTCTAGATATCAAGTTTCATGCTGTTTCATAAAACGAAACAAAAGATATACAAAACCCTAGATATTCAACATGAACAGAGAGAGAGAGAGAGTTGCAAAATCAAGTAATCGAAACCTCAGATTTCATTGGATTGAAATATGGATTACAGAGGTAACACAAAGATGAATGATTACAATAGGTTTCAGTTCATCAACTCCACAAACTCAAAAAGCAAAACACACCCTTTTGGTGGAGCTAACCCTAATTTCTTCTCAAAAAGTCTAACTCTAACTCCAGGGTTCTCCCCTATTTATAGCCTTTGCTAATGGGCCTCCAACCCATTAAGCCCGCTACACCGAACGGAACCGCTCCACTTTTGCCGCTTATGCGAAAAGACCCTTCGCCCTTGCGCACCTTTCCGAAGCCTCCAGACACCTTGTTGTGCACGACTGCAACCGCTTCAAGATTCACGCCGCCTTCGACACATCCCGACCGCTCGACCTCAACGCCTCGCGCTTAGTCAGGTCCACGTGTCTCGCCACGACTCCATCTTGATGCCCCGCATCAACACAGACATAAAAACACATCACATAGCATTGCACAATAACATAGCATCAACACTTGTATAAGACTCAAACTCATACAAGATCAAAATCCACAAAATAATCTTTCTCGCACAGCTCGACACGATCGGAAGTTCCAAGATTACACAATGAAGTTCCGATTTCTAACATCCGCATTTGTCAGAATATCGGAAGTTCCGCGCTCAACATCTGCGGTACTTCGATATCCGAACAACCGACTTCCTAGATATTTAATTCGATTTGATATCTCGGAGAACACTTAATGTCGAATTATCTGACACTCGCTACCCCTTGTGCGGAAGTTCCGATTTCCTTCACCGAACTCAAAACCGGATAAATCGGAAGTTCCTTTTCCAACACCGTAGTTCTGACATCTGAACTTCCGCTCCATACACAAATGTAGTTCCGATTTCAAACAAATGACCGTAAACAGCTCAAACCAAAACCTCAACTCACAATCTAATCAACACACTTGTCAAATACTCATCACTCGAGTGGAGGACCTCTCACATGGTCTCTCAATCTCCCCTTGATGAGTATATTGACAATTACCAAAAAGCATAAGATGAGTTTGAGATTACAACAACCAAGGTCTAAACAGAGTAATTAAGCTCAAGACCAATGTTGACAAAAAGAGAAAGACTTGAGATGAGATGAAAGAGCAATTTTCGCACAAAACTCAAGGCTTTTCTTCGTAAGGCTTTTCTCACAAATATTCTCCCCTTTGGCAATAAAATCATCAATATGTAGAAAAGGGAGGAAAAGACTATATGATGTTCATTTTAAGCATTAGGAGCCATGTAGATTATCCAAAATGACTATTAGAGTATTACACCAAGCCATAACACGTAAGAATGCTATCAAGATCATGACAATCGATGTATAGAAGAGCTAAGACAATCTGATTAATGATCCAGTTCTTTAGCAAGTCAAATAAGTCAAGATTGAAATCTAGCTAAAGATATCCAAGGATGATGCAAGCCATGTCAAATAATCTAAGTTGAACCAAGAAGACTCATACTGAACAGTTTAGAGTGCTACCAGTTGAAGAAGGACTCATTTTATCCAGACTTGGTCTCTTTAGAGATAAGCAATTTTAGCACATGTTTCTTTTTCAAGACTTTTATAGTTTTATCTCAGTAAAGCAAGCTCTGGACTAGGTGCCATCCACAACTGCCTCCTAAGCTTCAACCATATTTTTTTATTTTAAACCATGTGCTAGATCTCAAGCCTTATGCGACCACTCCAAGCAACAGACTTAAGGAGGTGATCTTAGGTCATCCAAGGCTCCCCCTGAGTTCATGCCTAGTGCAATGGCAAGCCGTCTCATGAGAAAGATTTGGTGAGATCGGTTTTTCGCACAAAAGAGATCATTTTTGCTTTTGAAGTTTTAGACCGGTGATTAGAGATAAGTCATGTTTCTTAACAAACCGACATAGCTTACTCAAAAGTTCAAAAGAGATTCAGACTCAACTCAAATTTACTTGACATGGCGAAAATCATAAAAGGATAGTTTTAACGGACTAGTCTCAAGAGCTATCATGACAAGATTTTAATTCAAGTTTAGCATTTTTAAATACCTTAGCATGTCAAAGACTAAACTACACATAAAAAGTCATGATAGATCTAGCGTTTAGCATAAATCATGGCAAGATGTAAAATAGTGAAAACAGATCATAAGGGATAATAAACAAGGCTCCATTTGATTATCATGCAATGCTTGATGAAATACACAAAAATCCAGATTCCCTTGAGAATGAGATGCATCTTTTAATTCAAAGTTGAGTTATGACAAAATTAAGAGTATGGAATAACCAAGAATAACTCCCCCAACCAAAGGAACTAAAACGAGAATCGATAAGTAAAGCAGTAAAAGGCATCCTTTAGAGCATAGAAAAGATATAGAGAAAACTATCGCCGCATGATTCTTATCTACCCCATATGATTCTAGGACTATTAGTGATCTACACAAACACTAAGGAGCAAACATGCCCTGTCTACCCAAGGGTGGCCCGACCCGCTAGAACCTATAAGAAGTGAGTAAGCTCTACTTAGAGAGGGAAGAGACAACTAATAAGCAAGATCCTAGAAGCACAAGACAAGAAGTAGCATCAAAGCAATGTGGCAAGAGAAACACTCTAACCTATGCCGAAGGACTTGATCCAAATATTAAAAGAAATGAAACCGTAAAGGAGTAAGCGTATAATATAATATAATATAATATAATACAAGAGTAGCACAACGCTCCCCTCACAAAGCAATCCGTAAGGACAAACCACCCAAGCTCTCCCGCAGAGTAAAACCGAGAGTCGCCCGGAGGCTTAGTGAAGATATCACCAACTGGTGCTCACTCTCCACAACTGGAGCACAATGTCACCCTTCTCTACATGGTCTCTAAGAAAGTGATATCGATATCAATATGCTTGGTCCGAGAATGTTGCATCGGGTTCTTGGCAATGCAAATCGCAGACGTGTTATCACGTAAGAGTGGAACGCAATGATAGATAGCCCGAAATCCTGCAGGTCGAGACCATCCAAAGCACTTGACTACAAAGAATCGGTGCGCAAAGAACGCTCGGCCTCTCGCAGCGGATCGCGAACACCGGATTGCTTCCTCGACGACCAGAGACGAGAGAAGTGCCAATGAATTGGCAAGTGCGTAGTGCTCTTCCTATCTATCCTACACCAAATAAATCGTGATCGGAGAAGGCTCTAAGAGATAGACAAGAAGAGGAAGAGTACCGATACCATAGTCAATAGTAGCTCAAGGTACCGAAGATGCGCTTCACCGCCGACGGTGAGATACGCGAGGAGAAACTCAAACCGAGCACAAAGACACACAGAGAAGTGTATGTCCGGTCTCGAGGCCGTGAGGTACAAGAGAGAGCCAATCATGCTCTGAACTCCTTTTGGTCAACAGTTCGCCGCCTTCATCCGGATCCGGAGCGGTTGTAGATGCCATCGGAGTTGATATCGGCTTTCCATCATTCATGTCGAAACGCCTCAGAGGTCTCGAGTGTATTTGCCTTGATGAAGAAAGGTACCTCCGAGTCTGCTTGATTTGGAAACCAAGGAAGAAGCTCAACTCGCCCATCATGCTCATTTCAAACTCCGAGCTCATGACATCGGAAAAACTGGGAAACGAGAGCGCGAGGAGCCGCCAAAGATAATGTCATCCACGAGATCCGACGAAAGGTAAGATCGGTGCCAAGACGGCGATGAACAAGGTTTTGTCAATTTTACCCATCTCAAAACCATGGCTCAAACAGATAAGACTTAAGCCTTTCATACCAAGCTCGGGAGCTCGCTTGAGTCCATACAAAGCTTTGGAAAGCTCAGAGACATGGTTAGGTATTTGAGGTTCTCGAAACTGTGAGGTCAGTCGACATAGACTTCTTCCTCAATAAGGCCATTGAGGAAGGCACTCTTGACATCCATCTGTAAAGCTTGAAACCCTTAGAAGCCGCAAAGGCAAGCGAGATTCTAATGGCTTCAAGTCTAGCTACAGGGCAAAGGTCTCTTCAAATCTAGACCTCAACTTGAGAGTACCCCGAGCTACCAAACCTAGTCTTGTTTCAATGACTAACCCATCTTCACTTTGCTTGTTCTTGAACACCCATTTGGTCCCAATGATATTGTGACCTTGAGGGGCTCAACAAGGGACCGACCTTGTTCCTTTCAAAGTTTTCCAATTCCTCGTGCATGGCGTTAGTCCATGACTCATCAGAAAGAGCATGAGAAACGTCTTTGGGCTCAAACGAGGCAACAAAGGCAGAATGGAGACAGAATAGAGACAGGCCAGTTTTTGAACGAGTGACTCGCTCAAAGAGATCTCCAATTATCTGCTCTGAAGGATGGTCCTTTGAATGTGTCTTGGAGGTCCAGGTGAGATGAAGAAGTGGCCTCTACCTCATTAGCAGATGAGATAGGAACAGAGCCACTAGCTTCAGAAGAAGCAGAAGGTAAGGGCTGATCTCCTCGAGGTGCAGTGGAAGAAGGCACCTCAAGAGGAGGAGGAAGAACTGGGTCAGGTAGACAACCTTCATCTCCGTCTTCCTCTTCGTCCACAAAGATGGACTCAGATCGCTCTAAAGAACTCGAGATATCGTGCCTAGTCCCTGACCGCCTCATCAAGGTCACCTCACTGTGTCTCTAACAATTTACTAGACTCGCAGCCTGCACTCTATAGGCACGAGAAGAAGTCGAGTAACCCGTAAAGATCCCATCACATGATCGTGACTCGAACTTATCTAGGTTCCTGCACTTGAGAATAAAACACTTGCAACCAAACACACGAAAATGCGAGACTGGTTTTCGCCCATATCTCAACTCATAAGAAGTGCGATGCAAGAGTGCCCAAGAAAACTCTGTTAGAAACATGACAAGCAAGGGCAATTGCCTCACCCAAAACTTCCTAGGTGTAGAGTACTCATCAAGCATCGTCCCGCCATCTCGACCAAGGTACGGTTCTTCCTCTCCACAACGCCATTTTGTTGGGGGACGATGGAGACGAGAACCGTGCTCTACACTGCCTCACCAAAAACTCTCAAAGTAGAATTCTTGAACTCGGTGCCATTATCGCGAATTGCTCGTAATGCACCGGGAGCTCAACAGAAAGCCTACTAAAAGACCACGAAAAGAGTAAACGCCTCATCCTTCGAGGCTAAGAAGAACACCCAAGAATACCTCGAGAAGTCATCGACCACGACAAGTACGCACTCACTTCCCTCCCATCGATCGCACTCTAGCCGGTCATCTGTGTCCATATGGAGCGATTGACTGGTGCATCCGCTCATAGTCATCAGAATCGAGGATGTGAAGCGAAGAACCATTTTGCCGTCTTCGCAAGGAGCACAAACAAGATCCTTGACCATTTTGAGTTTCGCACCACGAATGAGATCGTGGCGCTAACTCGGTCGATGATCAAATCCTATATGACCAAGTCTCCTATGCCGTAAAGTCAAATCACGGATTCGAAGCAATTAAACATCGGAGAGGATCACCGTAAGATCCGAAAAATCAGCACGAAAGATCCTCCCATAACGAAATCCCGCAAACTAGACT
This sequence comes from Hsuehochloa calcarea, assembly GCA_036346395.1. Classification (NCBI taxonomy): domain Eukaryota; kingdom Viridiplantae; phylum Streptophyta; class Magnoliopsida; order Poales; family Poaceae; genus Hsuehochloa; species Hsuehochloa calcarea. The sequence goes on along the minus strand of CM070597.1, from coordinate 44,434,568 downwards.
ACCCAAGAATCAAGAATTTTGCAATTGTTTTCTTAAAGCTCACCTCGAAACCGCCATCAGAAGTCGAGAGACCGAAAGCGATTATACCGCAGCTTACTTACTAAGGCAACATCTTTTAAAATAAAAGAATCATTAATGCTCACAGTACCTTTAGCGATGACGCCCAAATGAAGCATCTCAAGGTGATCGCCTCATCACCGGAGCGGGCTAGGGAAGAAAACCAACGAGACTCACCAATCATATGACGTGAACAACCGAGTCTACAATCCGCACCTTTCCTTCCCGGCCGTGACCGACTCGAGTCAAACAGAGTAAAGTCTCAAGATGGGGTGAATCAACAGAGATTTTGGCACCCAATATCGAGTAACACGGCGAATGATGAAGTAGTCAAGCAAGACCGACCTCTATCTACCCTACGCCTCGTCACTCAACAAGTCAAAGATCTCACTGTTGGTCGATCCGATCGCTATGGAAGAGCGAGTCGAAGTGCCGAGAATATGTCGATCTCGCCATGTAGCTATCTCGAAAGGAAAACGAGATCTACCCTCGTGACGGCGGAAGTTACGACCAAAGGGAACATGAGGACGAAACTCGTAAAACTCGGAAAAACCAAGTCCTCGATGTGCCCAAAATCATCGATGGAACAAACCTAGACCTCGTGTTGGTCTTAGGTGCACTCAAGATCCGTGTCGACTTCGAATGTGCCTAAGAGACTCAACATGGTCTCTACGCGCAATCTTGGCGCTACCAAGCAATGATCAACTAAATGTCCATCTTTACGATGAAGGTGCAATGATACTTCGCCTTCGAGGGGCGAAGCCGCAGTGGGATCACCTTGTCGTCGAAATCCTTTGAACAAAACCCACGACTTAAAATTGACTTTCTCACCCCGGCTTAGTTTTGATCACACCGGTGCTATGGTTTTGAGCACGACAGTGGATGCTTCCTCATATCCTCCCGGATATCATATCCTAGACCTCGATTAAATCTGCAAATTTTAGATTTGTCTAGAATGAGATTGAGCTTCTTCTTGCCTCCTACAAACCTCTCGAGAGTGTTCATAAGATACTGACACTCCCGAAAGAGAGAGGTGCAAGAAGAGCAGAGGGAAGAAGGGACAGCAGAAGGTAAGGGAGCAGAAGAAGAACCAACAACAGAGGAAAGATTGGCTTGTGCACGCACAGCCGACTTTGGGGGACAAATCCATCGCTAGTGATTGGTTCACGTTACTAGGCGCCTCTACCAAACCCTTAGACTTCTTCCCAAAGACACACAATACAAGCAGATGATTGTGTCTCTAGAAGGTCCTTAGTTAGCTTCACACATTTTTCATCCAAAGCAACCAAATCACACTTTAGTTTATTACAGTGACTGCAAGGTGAGCTAACAAGGTCCTTAGAAGCATACTGAGCCAATTTGTTACTGTGATCAATCATTTCTTGAAACTGCTTAGATACAGATTCTAATTCAGATTAACTTAGGACAGCTTTAAACAAGAAACAATAGGCTCTAGTAGCGCAGACTTGAAATTCACAATTTTGTGATCCGCCTGCTTTAGGTTCATCTTGAGTTTATTACAATTTTCACAAGTTTCAGCAGATCAAGCAACATGGTATAAAGACCTCTAAACGAATTGTCCTTAACCTCACATGAGGTGCAAGCAAGAGCCTCAATAGTAGTGGATGCAGGAGATGCTACCCTACTCATCTCTAATTCAAAGAAGAAGGCTAATATTCTCTACCTTAATCATGTCAAGTTCGGAGGACACACTATCATGCAAGGTCCTTAGTTTTTCCATGTCATCAAGCAAAGCACAAAGAAGTGTCACAATCATCACGGAGGAAGCAGATGTAAGTAAAGAAAGCTCCCGTGATAGTCTAGCTACTTCCTTCTCCAACCCAAAGACACTTAGCCCTAGACTTAGCATGGAATCTACCTAGCTTAAGAAAAGCATCATTGTCTGGTCATAAGTGGGACTAACCTCATCTGAGTCGGAGTACACCGATGTCGCTCGATTCGCCTCGAGGGCCATGAAGCACATGCCGAGAAGTTGCCGTCGTCCTTGGGATCATGATCGCCCTTCCCATCATCGTTACTCCACCCTCCACCTCGCCGGTGTCCAGCCTGTCGAGGCGGTGAGGACGCCGATGGAATGCCTTCTTTGCCTTCCCAAAGTTGCGAACTTCTTCTTGCCTTGATCAGTGCCGAGGGCTTCGTGTTGCGGTTCTTGTCGATGTAGTCGTTCTTGCTTGGACCGCCATAGTCACCTTTGCCCTTCCCAAGCTTGGGACGGCTTGCTCGGATGTGGTTGGGGCCACCACACTCAAACAAATCACAGACCTCCTCTTTTACCATCCCTCCTCCTCTTGTAAGCATGGGAAAACTTCCGAGCTAGGAGGGCTAGTCTGCTCATCCTCAAGTCGCTCTAAGCGATCATCGCTATGTCACGAGAGCAAGCCTAGGAGAACCCACGACGACTCGTAAGAAGATCCGAAGTGGGATCGGTGACTAAAGCCATCGATCGTGACTTCGACCTTGAGAGACAATGTCAATCTCGTGAGTCTTGAGACGCGAGTAAAGCGCATCAAGAGTCGTGGTCGAGAGGTCCGTGCTATCTTTGATGGTAGTCACTTTCATCTCCCAAACACGAAGATCAAGTGCATAAAGCATCCGTCGAGCGTTATCCGAGTCGGGTATGTAAGACCGACCGCCGGAGGTTGCTCAAAATCTTATGAAAACGCGAAAAGCACTCGCCTAAAGATTCACCAAAGAAGCATTTCAAATTTATCAGTATTCACGCTTTAACCGGTCTTGTCGAACCGCCTTAATCTGAGTGGTGCCTCATGGTATGCATCGAGAGTCACCTGGATGTCATAAGCGTAAATCAAATGAGAAATACGATCAAACTCATCGCTTAAACCTCGAATGATGATGTTCCTAGCCTTAGCATTGGCCTCAACATCGGGCATGTTTCCCGCATTGATGTTTTCATCGGCAGGAACTGCAAATCTCACCTTCACCTTTCTCCAGATGGCATACCCCTGAGCCTGGATGTATGTTTCCATTCGGCTCTTCCAGAAGGGGTAATCTAGACCATCAAAACCGGAGGCTTGGTGGAATACTTGTCCGCTGTTATGGCTCAACCGACTTAGGTTAAGATCTATCAAGAAGAGCTAACCGCCTCGATACCAATTGAAGGACCGAAAAGGCAACAGAGGGGGTGAATGGTGCTTTAAAATTAATAACTCCCTTTGTCTGTAATTAAATAAGACCTACAAAATCCTCTGGATATCTCAAGAAGAGTGAAGCAAAATCGAGAACGAAACGAAGTTTCAGATCGCTCAGAAATCGGAAGTTCGATTCTACCTGCGCGTAGTTCCGCACTCCGGAAGTTCCGGGGTTCAGTGCGGAAGTTCCGCCTGCGGTAGTTCCGCCGTGGACAATCGGAAGTTCCGCTTGTCCTGGACGAAGAACAGTGCGCTCGGGTTTTTCCCAAAAATCCAAAATCCTAAATCTTGTATGCTCTTCTCAGGTCAAGTTTCACAGGACATCATCCTAAACAACATCTTGACCTCATGGAGAAGAATCGCAAACAAAGATTTAAGGATCAAGCCAAAACGGATTTCTTGAAGAAGGGGCAAGAAAGACCAAAACTCACAATAAGAGAGATTCTCAGATTCTTAGCTCATGAAACTTTGAGGATGCATTAGTAATAGCAAAACGACTCTAGATATCAAGTTTCATGCTGTTTCATAAAACGAAACAAAAGATATACAAAACCCTAGATATTCAACATGAACAGAGAGAGAGAGAGAGTTGCAAAATCAAGTAATCAAACCTCAGATTTCATTGATTGAAATATGGATTACAGAGGTAACACAAAGATGAATGATTACAATAGGTTTCAGTTCATCAACTCCACAAACTCAAAAGCAAAACACACCCTTTTGGTGGAGCTAACCCTAATTTCTTCTCAAAAGTCTAACTCTAACCTGTGGTTCTCCCTATTTATAGCCTTTGCTAATGGGCCTCCAACCCATTAAGCCCGCTACACCGAACGGAACCGCCTCCACTTTTGCCGCTTGCGAAAAGACCCTTTCGCCCTTGCGCACCTTTCCGAAGCCTCCGACACCTTGTTGTGCACGACTCGCAACCGCTTCAAGATTCACGCCGCCTTGACACATCCCGACCGTTCGACCTCAACGCCTCCGCGCCTAGTCCGGTCCACGTGTCTCGCCACGACTCCATCTTGATGCCCCGCAACAACATGCATAAAAACACATCACATAGCATTGCACAATAACATAGCATCAACACTTGTATAAGACTCAAACTCATACAAGATCAAAATCACAAAATAATCTTCTCTCGCACAGCTCGACACGATCGAAGTTCCAAGATTACCACAATGAAGTTCCGATTTCCGGAACATCCGCATTTGTCAGGAATATCGGAAGTTCCGCGCTCAACACTGCGGTACTTCCGATATCCGGAACAACCGACTTCCTAGATATTTAATTCCGATTTGATATCTCAGAGAACACTTAATGTCAGAATTATCGGACACTCCGCTACCCCTTGTGCGGAAGTTCCGATTTCCTTCAGCCGAACTCAAAACCCAGATAAATCGGAAGTTCCTTTTTCCAACACCGGTAGTTCCGATTAATCGGAACTTCCGCTCCATACACAGCGGTAGTTCCGATTTCCCTGAAACAGCCCAGAAACAGTTCAAACTGAAAACCTCAACTCACAATCTAATCAACACACTTGTCAAATACTCATCACTCTGAGTGGAGGACCTCTCACATGGTCTCTCAATCTCCCCCTTGATGAGTATATTGACAATTACCGAAAAAGCATAAGATGAGTTTGAGATTACAGTCAACCAAGGTCTAAACAGGAGTAATTAAGCTCAAGACCAATGTTGACAAAAAGAGAAAGACTTGAGATGAGATGAAAGAGCAATTTTCGCACAAAAACTCAAGGCTTTTCTTCAGAAGGCTTTTTCTCACAAATATTCTCCCCCTTTGGCAATAAAATCATCAATATGTAGAAAAGGGAGGAAAAGACTATATGATGTTCATTTTAAGCATTAGGAGCCATGTAGATTATCCAAAATGACTATTAGAGTATTACACCAAGCCATAACACAGAAGAATGCTATCAAGATCATGACAATCGATGTATAGAAGAGCTAAGACAATCTGATTAATGATCCAGTTCTTTAGCAAGTCAAATAAGTCAAGATTGAAATCTAGCTAAAGATATCCAAGGATGATGCAAGCCATGTCAAATAATCTAAGTTGAACCAAGAAGACTCATACTGAACAGTTTAGAGTGCTACCAGTTGAAGAAGGACTCATTTTATCCAGACTTGGTCTCTTTAGAGATAAGCAATTTTAGCACATGTTTCTTTTTCTGAAGACTTTTATAGTTTTATCTCAAGAAGCAAGCTCGACTAGGTGCCATCCACAACCGCCTCCTAAGCTTCAACCATATTTTTTTATTTTAAACCATGTGCTAGATCTCAAGCCTTATGCACACCACTCCAAGCAATGTAGACTTAAGGAGGTGATCTTAGGTCATCCAAGGCTCCCCGAGTTCATGCCTAGTGCAATGGCAAGCCGTCTCATGAGAAAGATTTGGTGAGATCGGTTTTTCGCACAAAAGAGATCATTTTTGCTTTTGAAGTTTTTAGACCAGTGATTAGAGATAAGTCATGTTTCTTAACAAACTGACATAGCTTACTCAAAAGTTCAAAAGAGATTCAGACTCAACTCAAACCTACTTGACATGGCGAAAATCATAAAAGGATAGTTTTAACTGACTAGTCTCAAGAGCTATCATGACAAGATTTTAATTCAAGTTTAGCATTTTTTAAATACCTTAGCATGTCAAAGACTAAACTACACATAAAAAGTCATGATAGATCTAGCAGTTTAGCATAAATCATGGCAAGATGTAAAATAGTGAAAACAGATCATAAGGGATAATAAACAAGGCTCCATTTGATTATCATGCAATGCTTGATGAAATACACAAAAATCCAGATTCCCTTCAGAATGAGATGCATCTTTTAATTCAGGTTGAGTTATGACAAAATTAAGAGTATGGAATAACCAAGAATAACTCCCCCTGAACCAAAGGAACTAAAACGAGAATCTGATAAGTAAAACAGAAAAGGCAGTCCTTTAGAGCATAGAAAAGATATAGAGAAAACTATCGCCGCATGCATTCTTATCTACCCCATATGATTCTAGGACTATTAGCTGATCTACACAAACACTAAGGAGCAAACACTGTCCCTGTCTACCCAAGGGTGGCCCGACCCCTGCTAGAACCTATAAGAAGTGAGTAAGCTCTACTTAGAGAGGGAAGAGACAGCTAATAAGCAGCATCCTAGAAGCACAAGACAAGAAGTAGCAGTCAAAGCAATGTGGCAAGAGAAACACTCTAACCTATGTTGGAAGGACTTCGACCCGAAATATTAAAAGAAATGAAACCAGAAAAGGAGTAAGCGTATAATATAATATAATATAATATAATACAGTAGTAGCACAACGCTCCCCCTCACAGCAGTCCGTAAGGACAAACCACCCCAAGCTCTCCCCGCAGAGCTGAAAACCGAGAGCTGTCCAGAGGCTTAGTGAAGATATCTGCCAACTGGTGCTCACTCTCCACAAACTGGAGCACAATGTCACCCTTCTCTACATGGTCTCTAAGAAAGTGATATCTGATATCAATATGCTTGGTCCGAGAATGTTGCACTGGGTTCTTGGCAATGCAAATCGCAGACGTGTTATCACAGAAGAGTGGAACGCAATGATAGATAGCCCGAAATCTGCAGGTCGAGACCATCCAAAGCACTTGACTACAAAGAATCGGTGCGACAACGCACTCGGCCTCGCAGCGGATCGCGAACACCGGATTGCTTCCTCGGCGCACCGTGAGGCGAGAGAAGTGCCAATGAATTGGCAAGTGCCAGAAGTGCTCTTCCTATCTATCCTACACCAAATAAATCGTGACGGAGAAGGCTCTAAGAGATAGACAAGAAGAGGAAGAGTACCGATACCATAGTCAATAGTAGCTCAAGGTACCGAAGATGCGCTTCACCGCCGACGGTGAGATACGCGAGGAGAAACTCAAACCGAGCACAAAGACACACAGAGAAGTGTATGTCTGGTCTCGAGGCTGTGAGGTACAAGAGAGAGCCAATCATGCTCCTGAACTCCTTTTGGTCAACAGGTTCGCCGTCTTCATCTGGATCCAGAGCAGCTGTAGATGCCATCGGAGTTGATACTGGCTTTCCATCATTCATGTCGAAACGCTCAGAGGTCTCGAGTGTATTTGCCTTGATGAAGAAAGGTACCTCCCGAGTCTGCTTGATTTGGAAACCAAGGAAGAAGCTCAACTCGCCCATCATGCTCATTTCAAACTCCGAGCTCATGACATCGTAAAACGGGAAACGAGCACGCGAGGAGCCGCCAAAGATAATGTCATCCACGTAGATCTGGACGAGCAGAAGATCAGTGCCAAGACGGCGGATGAACAAGGTTTTGTCAATTTTACCCATCTCAAAACCATGGCTCAGCAGATAAGACTTAAGCCTTTCATACCAAGCTCTGGGAGCCTGCTTGAGTCCATACAAAGCTTTGGAAAGCCTGTAGACATGGTTAGGGTATTTGAGGTTCTCGAAACCAGAGGTCAGTTCGACATAGACTTCTTCCTCAATAAGGCCATTGAGGAAGGCACTCTTGACATCCATCTGTAAAGCTTGAAACCCTTAGAAGCCGCAAAGGCAAGGTGATTCTAATGGCTTCAAGTCTAGCTACAGGGCAAAGGTCTCTTCAAATCTAGACCTCAACTTGAGAGTACCCCGAGCTACCGGCCTAGTCTTGTTTCAATGACTAACCCATCTTCACTTTGCTTGTTCTTGAACACCCATTTGGTCCCAATGATATTGTGACCTTGAGGGGCTCAACAAGGGACCGACCTTGTTCCTTTCAAAGTTTTCCAATTCCTCGTGCATGGCGTTAGTCCATGACTCATCGAAAGAGCATGAGAAACGCCTTTGGGCTCAAACGAGGCAACAAAGGCGTAATGGAGACAGAATAGAGACAGGCGCTTTTGAACGAGTGACTCGCTCAAAGAGATCTCCAATTATCTGCTCTCAAGGATGGTCCTTTGAATGTGTCTTGGAGGTCCAGGTGAGATGAAGAAGTGGCCTCTACCTCATTAGCGAGATGAGATAGGAACAGAGCCACTAGCTTCGTAAGAAGCGTAAGGTAGGTGATCTCCTCGAGGTGCGGTGGAAGAAGGCACCTCAAGAGGAGGAGGAAGAACTGGGTCGTAGACAACCTTCATCTCCGTCTTCCTCTTCGTCCACAAAGATGGACTCGGATCGCTCTAAAGAACTCGAGATATCGTGCCTAGTCCCTGACCGCCTCATCGAAGGTCACCTCACTGTGTCTCTAACAATTTACTAGACTCGCAGCCTGCACTCTATAGGCACGAGAAGAAGTCGAGTAACCCGTAAAGATCCCATCACATGATCGTGACTCGAACTTATCTAGGTTCCTGCACTTTTAATAAAACACTTGCAACCAAACACACGAAAATGCGAGGACTGGGTTTTCGCCCATATCTCAACTCATAAGAAGTGCGATGCAAGAGTGCCCAAGAAAAACTGTTAGAAACATGACAAGCAAAGGGCAATTGCCTCACCCAAAATTTCCTAGGTGTAGAGTACTCATCAAGCATCGTCCGCCATCTCGACTAAGGTACGGTTCTTCCTCTCCACAACGCCATTTTGTTGGGGGACGATGGAGACGAGGCGGTGCTCTACACTGCCTCACCAAAACTCTCAAAGCGAATTCTTGAACTCGGTGCCATTATCGGCGAATTGCTCGTAATGCACTGGGAGCTCAACAGAAAGCCTACTAAAAGACCACGAAAAGAGTAAACGCCTCATCCTTCGAGGCTAAGAAGAACACCCAAGAATACCTCGAGAAGTCATCGACCACGACAAGTACGCACCACTTCCCTCCCATCGATCGTGACTCTAGTTGGTCATCGCGGTCCATATGGAGCAGCTTGACACGTGCATCCGTCATAGTCATCAGAATCGAGGATGTGAAGAAGAACCATTTTGCCGCTTGCAAGGAGCACAAACAAGATCCTTGACCATTTTGAGTTTGGCACCACGAATGAGATCGTGGCGCTAACTCGGTCGATGATCAAATCCTATATGACCAAGTCTCCTATGCCGTAAAGTCAAATCACGGATTCGAAGCAATTAAACATCGGAGAGGATCACCGGAAGATCCGGAAAAATCAGCACGAAAGATCCTCCCATAACGAAATCCGCAAACTAGACTACCCAAGAATCAAGAATTTTGCAATTGTTTTTCTTAAAGCTCACCTCGAAACCGTCATCAGTAAGTCGAGAGATCGAAAGCGATTATACCGCAGCTTACTTACTAAGGCAACATCTTTTAAAATAAAAGAATCATTAATGCTCACAAGACCTTTAGCGATGACGCGCCCAAATGAAGCATCTCCGAAGGTGATCGTCTCATCACCGAGCGCGGGCTAGGAAGAAAACCAACGAGACTCACGGTCATATGACGTGAACAACCGAGTCTACAATCCGCACCTTTCCTTCCCGGCGACCACGAGTCAAACAGAGTAAAGTCTCAAGATCGGGTGAATCAGAGATTTTGGCACCCAATACCGAGTAACACGGCGCACGGATGAAGTAGTCAAGCAAGACCGACCTCTATCTACCCTACGCCTCTGTCACTCAACAAGTCAAAGATCTCACTGTTCTTTGGATCCGATCGCTATGGAAGAGCGAGTCAAGTGCGATGAATATCTTCGATCTCGCCATGAGTAGCTATCTCGAAAGGAAAACGAGATCTACCCTCGTGACGGAAGTTACGACCAAAGGGAACATGAGGACGAAACTCGTAAAACTCGGAAAAACCAAGTCCTCGATCTCGCCCAAAATCATCGATGGAACAAACCTAGACCTCGTGTTGGTCTTAGGTGCACTCAAGATCCGGTGACCACGAATGTGCCTAAGAGACTCAACATGGTCTCTACGCGCAATCTTGGCGCTACCAAGCAATGATCAACTAAATGTCCATCTTTCGATGAAGGTGCAATGATACTTCGCCGAGGGGTCAAGCTGCAGTGGGATCACCTTGTCGTCGAAATCCTTTGAACAAAACCCACGACTTAAAATTGACTTTCTCACCCCGGCTTAGTTTTGATCACACCGGTGCTATGGTTTTGAGCACGACGGTGGATGCTTCCTCATATCCTCCTCGGATATCATATCCTAGACCCCGATTAAATGCAAATTTTAGATTTGTCTAGAATGAGATTGAGCTTCTTCTTGCCTCCTACAAACCTCTCGAGAGTGTTCATAAGATACCGACACTCCCGAAAGAGAGAGGTGCAAGAAGAGCAGGGAAGAAGGGACAAGCAGAAGGTAAGGGAGCGTAAGAAGAACCAACAACAGAGGAAAGATTGGCTTGTGCACGCACACCGACTTTGGGGGACAATCCCATCGCTAGCGATTGGTTCACGTTACTAGGCGCCTCTACCAAACCCTTAGACTTCTTCCCAAAGACACACAATACAAGCAGATGATTGTGTTCTAGAAGGTCCTTAGTTAGCTTCACACATTTTTCATCCAAAGCAACCAAATCACACTTTAGTTTATTACGGTGATCGCAAGGTGAGCTAACAAGGTCCTTAGAAGCATCTCGAGCCAATTTGTTATGTGATCAATCATTTCTTGAAACCGCTTAGATCTGATTCTAATTCAAAGATTAACTTAGGACAGCTTTAAACAAGAAACAATAGGCTCTAGTAGCGCGACTTGAAATTCAAAGAATTTTGTGATCCGCCTGCTTTAGGTTCATCTTGAGTTTATTACAATTTTCACAAGTTTCAGCAGATCAAGCAACATGGTATAAAGACCTCTAAACGAATTGTCCTTAACCTCACATGAGGTGCAAGCGAGAGCCTCAATAGTAGTGGATGCAGGAGATGCTACCCTACTCATCTCTAATTCAAGAAGAAGGCTAATATTCTCTACCTTAATCATGTCAAGTTCAGAGGACACACTATCATGCAAGGTCCTTAGTTTTTCCATGTCATCAAGCAAAGCACGACAAGTGTCACAATCATCACGGAGGAAGCGGATGTAAGTAAAGAAAGCTCCGTGATAGTCTAGCTACTTCCTTCTCCAACCCAAAGACACTTAGCCCTAGACTTAGCATGGAATCTACCTAGCTTAAGAAAAGCATCATTGTTTGGTCATAAGTGGGACTAACCTCATCGAGTCTGAGTACTGGCTCGATGTCGCTCGATTCGCCCCGAGGCCATGAAGCACATGCCGAGAAGTTGCCGTCGTCCTTGGGATCATGATCGCCCTTCCCATCATCGTTACTCCACCCCTCCACCTCGCTGGTGTCCAGTTCGTCGAGGGCGGTGAGGACGCGATGGAACAGCTTCTTTGCCTTCCCAAAGTTGCGGAACTTCTTCTTGCCTTGATCAGGTGCTGAGGGCTTCGTGTTGCGGTTCTTGTCGATGTAGTCGTTCTTGCTTGGACCGCCATAGTCACCTTTGCCCTTCCCAAGCTTGGGACAGTTTGCTCGGATGTGGTTGGGGCCACCACACTCGAAACAAATCACAGGACCTCCTCTTTTACCATCCCTCCTCCTCTTGTAAGCATGGGAAAACTTCCGAGCTAGGAGGGCTAGCTGCTCATCCTCAAGTCGCTCTAATCGATCATCGCTATGTCACGAGAGCAACTAGGAGAACCCACGTATCGACTCAGAAGAAGATCCAGAAGTGGGATCAGTGACTAAAGCCATCGACTGTGACTTCGACCTTCGAGAGACAATGTCAATCTCGTGAGTCTTGAGACGCGAGTAAAGCGCATCAAGAGTCAGGGTCGAGAGGTCCGTGCTATCTTTGATGGTAGTCACTTTCATCTCCCAAACACGAAGATCAAGTGCAGAAAGCATCTGTCGAGCGTTATCCGAGTCGGGGTATGTAAGACCGACCGCTCGGAGGTTGCTCAAAATCTTATGAAAACGCGAAAAGCACTCGTCTAAAGATTCACCAGCAAGCATTTCAAATTTATCAGATTCACGCTTGAACTGGTCTTGTCGAACCGTCTTAATCTGAGTGGTGCCCTCATGGTATGCATCGAGAGTCACCCAGATGTCATAAGCAGAAATCAAATGAGAAATACGATCAAACTCACTTCTGCTTAAACCCTGAATGATGATGTTCCTAGCCTTAGCATTGGCCTCAACATCAGGCATGTTTCCCGCATTGATGTTTTCATCGGCAGGAACTGCAAATCTCACCTTCACCTTTCTCCAGATGGCATACCCCTGAGCCTGGATGTATGTTTCCATTCGGCTCTTCCAGAAGGGGTAATCTAGACCATCAAAAACTGGAGGCTTGGTGGAATACTTGTCCGTTGCCATGGCTCAACCGACCGGTTAAGATCTATCAAGAAGAGCTAACCGGCTCTGATACCAATTGAAGGACCGAAAAGGCAACAGAGGGGGGGGGTGAATGGTGCTTTAAAATTAATAACTCCCCTTTGCTGTAATTAAATAAGACCTACAAAATCCTCTGGATATCTCAAGAAGAGTGAAGCAAAATCAGAGAACGAAAACAGAAGTTTCAGACTGTTCTGTAGAAATCGAATAGATTGACACTTTGCAGAGTTTGTATAACTTCACTCACAAAAGATAATCAACTTTTAATATCCGTCACACACACTTTCGTAGGTGTGCTACTAAGTGATTATCACAAGACCTTTACAATGCTCCATTCCAAAGTAGTCATGCCCGCTAAGATTTCACTTCCTTTGGACTCACTTTTGGAAGCCCCCTCTTGCGCCATGTGGGAATGTAAAAATAGGTCACTCAGACACCTACACAACAGGATGACACAACCACGGTGAAATATTGCAACTTATTTAGCCAGGTCCTGCCACATGACTTGTGGTAGTACGAAAGGGCTTTGCAATCCGCAGCTCGCAGACCGGTCCTTAACTGATTCTGCAACTTCTAAAATAACCCTTGGGCCTCAACCATTCCCAAATTGAGCCCGTGCATAACCCACCAAATTTTCATTCGCCTAAGTCTAAACCAGTTTATTTTATTTTATTTTGCTTTTCAAATCATTTTCAAACTTCCATGGCACACAATGCTATGGACATAATTTAAATCACATTTGATTTTTAGCTAAAAATTCCCAAATCAAATATTTGAGGTCTAAGCATGGCTAAGCATAATTTTTTCAAAAATGTTCTAGTCCATACTATTGCATAAACTAGATTTTCATCTAAGGTGTCAAGGTATGTCTAATTCAATGTCAAAATTGGATGTACAAAGGAATTAAAAATAACTATAAATTTAAAACATAGATTTAAATTAACTTGAGTATAAATAAGCATGCAATAATAATTTTAAATATAATTAAAATAATTTTAAATAATGGGATTAAATATGATCAAAGATATAACTTGCATTGCTCAAATTCTTCTTCTTGAACTAGCTCATATTCTTCTGAGTTAATTAAATCTATACGCAAAAATACAACAAGAACAAACAAATTCAAATAAAAATACAAATAGACCCTAAATTAAATAATTTTAGTTCTGGAAGGTAGATATTGAATTTATAAGAATTTAGGAATAAGAATCGATGGATTCGGAGTTCGTAAGAAGGAGACCGAACATCCGAAAGTTTGGATATCACAAGAAATGATAGAATCCGAGTAATGCTCACTTCTGAGTACTGTTCTGTAATATTCCAAGTTTCGTCGTTAGGAAGGATTTCTTCGGGAGAGTTTTATTTTAAAATTTTGGATTTTCGGGAACTTTTGGACCCTAGGCCTCTGGCCCAGGCTAGTGCTGCCTTGGCAGGCCTGTTGGCCGGCCAGTAGTGGGCCAAGCGGGTGGAAGGCCGCACCAGCCCATGGCCCATGCGCCCCCCTAATTCCCTCTTAACCGTACAGGGGGGGCTCTCCCCCTCTCCACCCTTGAGCCGCCGCCCCCCTCCACCCCTTTCCTCCCCAACCAGCGCCTCCTCCCTCCCAGGCGTCTCCTCCTCCCCCCGGTGCTGGTCCCCGGTGATCGTCGTCGTCGAGTCCCAAGCCCCAAGCTGCTCCTCCCAACCGGTCCCTCCTCCTTCCTTCGGTTTTGGTGGCCGGTCCAAGGAAGGAAGGGAGAGGGAGAAAGGGGGGTTTCGGTGGGAGCTTAATCTTCATCCTCCAGCGAGTCTTCAAGGGTAACGATCGAGTCTACTCACTGTTTGTTTTATTTTAGATGCGAAATTGATCAATAGATTCGGATCAGATTGCTGTTCCCGTAGTTCCAGATTAGGTCAGATTATTTTATGGAAACTTGAGGGTCTTTAGAGGCCGAATCTCGGGTTTTTGTCTCCTATAGTTTTGTTCCTGAGGTCATTTGCTTTCTTTTGGCACCGAGATCACGAGATTCCGCCTTACGCTTTAGGAGATATGAATTTTAACCGCGCATCGCTGCTGTGCATGTCTCGAGAACTGGGACTGTCGGTTTGTTCCACGGTTTTGATCTAGTTAGAGTCAGATTCAGGACGGCCACCCAAAACGGTTTTTGTAGATAATTTCACTATGATTCCAGATTGATAAAGATCATTCAATTTAAATTTATATATTAAAAGTTATGCCATATGTTTGCTACTGGTCTGATGTCGGGCTATTTATCTATCAAGCACATTCAACTGCAGATTAGACTTATGTGTGGGAATAATTAAAAAATCTTGTCTCCTAGTGTTTTGAAGTTTTATCTGTTAAGTTTGTTTTGGCACTGTTCTCAGGTCGTTCGGAGTTCCAGATTAATAGTTATGAATTTTTCCGTGCCGCTGTCTGGAACGGTAGGAAACAGGGGAAACACTTGTCTCGTCGTTGGGTTCACGAATTATGCCTGGTAGTTCGGGAGTCATTTTAGATTACCGGTAGTTTCATCATATCGCATCATTCTTATTTCAATTATTTCTGGTGTAGGCGGTGAGGCGGCGAGTGTAGGCGCACCTTTTGTGTCACCTAGTTCGGCCAATCGCGGAAGGCAAGTACCCTATGCTACTATGTGTTGTTTTCAATTCTTTGCATGAGGTTGGGTTATATATGTGAATGCCAATGATATTCGTCATGATGTTTATTTCGTTTCAAGCAGATAATTCTTGTGTTTAAATAAATAGCATTCAATGTAGTTGTTTCATTCCATTCATACATATTTCAATTTCTGTACACGGAAGTGGAATTTTGCTACGTCCCATCAATTCCAGTATGGGCAAGTAAGACCCACCATTCCAATGTGGACGGTTTCGGACAACCGTATGAAACGTTCTTCATACGGTATTTGGATCCCTGACTTTGTTAATACGGCATGAGTGAACACCGACGGGTGTATCACTCGCTATACCAGTATAAGCAGTTGAGTAGTCCTTCTCCTTGCAGTGCATGCATTCATTCCTTCCATCGCCGCATTTATAAAGAGTTTTGTGTATGACATGTGTAATTCCTGATTCGTTCCGTCATGTTATGTTAAAAGAATATTGTACTTGCTGAGTCTTTGGCTCATTCTTGCTTGTTTTGTTTAATTTAGGTAAATGATGAAGAAGACAAGTCTTGAGAGGGATTAGTCCAGCACGATGCACGCCACTTATATCAAATCAGAAATTAATGATTATTTCTGTTTCATAATGACTATTTGATAAATTTTGAATTGTAATAAGCCAACTTGGTTACGATTATCTTATTCTCATGTTTTAAATATTTGTTCCCTGTCTTTCACTGGATTTGATACTTAGCATTGGTTTCATATGAAGAACTGTTAGATATTCATTGCTATTCGTATGATTACGTTGTTTCCTAGTATTTTGACTAAGATTGAGTGACATCTTGACTTCCGAATAGTCAGGGTGTTACATGTTCCCTCCAGGTATAGTTCATCTTCAAGTACTATTCACTTTCGAGTACTGTTCACTTCCAAGTACTGCGGTCGAAGGAGATTACGACTACACTAGTTGAAGGACACGTTTCAACAACACTGGTTAAAGAAAGGTTACGACTACTTAGTCGACGGAAGACTATGACTATCTAGTCGACGGAAGACTACGACTATCTAGTCGAAGGAAGCTACGACGACCTAGTAAAAAAGAGCTACCACTATCTAGTCGAAGGGAGCTACCACTATCTATTTGACGAAAGGCTACGACTTCCTAGTCGACGGAAGGCTGCGACTACCTAGTCGACGGAAGGCTACGACTACTATCTATTCGATGAAAGGCTACGACTATCTAGGATAGCAGTAGCGGCGCTCGACTACAAGTTGTCGGTGCTAAGCACCACGACGAGCCATGCACAGGTGCGCAAAAGGAAGAGGAGATGAAGCTAGACCTTGAGCGATACCTTACGGCGGCGAAGCACAACGGAGTGGCCGGCGGCGAAAAAAATGGTGGCAACGAGGTGTGGGTGAAAGCGACGACGGTGCTCCGATGAACCTCCAGCGAAGAAGTACGCACAAGGTAGAACACGATGCGATGAAGCTTCCGGTGTACACGACGACACCAGAGATCGACGGACGGCAGAGCAACCGGCGGTGCTAGCGTTTGCGGCGGAGGAGCTTCGGCTTCGATTCCGGTGGATAGAAACGGGCAGTGTGGTCGTGGTTGTGAAGGATTAGAGTAAGGGGAGAAATGTGAAGGTTGTGCCCCTTTTATAGGGCAAGGATTATACGTAACGTCGAAGAGGTGCGCAGGCGTTAATGGCCGATGCGGCGGCGATGAATAAAGCTAGTAACTGATGAAGAAACTGTTGATTGAGTGCGGCAGTGAGTGAAAGGTGATCGTGGTAATTATTGGGCATGATCTCCCCCGGAACAGGCGGTGCTCTATTTCGGTAAGAGGAAGATGAAGGCCTGGTCGAAACTGACAGGTGGGGTCGGGGCGGAGGAGAAAGAGAGAGGAAAGGCCGACGCGATCAGGTCGGCGCGGAAGGAAAAGGCTGTGGGCTGGGGAAAGATTCGGCCCAACCACTGTTTCCAGATTTTCGAGAGATTTACTGATTTAAATAATTTAGATAATCCATTTAAGCTTTAGAAAATAATAATAAAAGTCAAAAAATCATAGAAAAATTCACAGAAATTCCCTGAGTAATTTTAGACTTAAATAAAATATTTTTAAATCATAATTGGTAATTAATTATTGCAAATAATTTATTTTGGATTTAAAATAATTAGGGAAAAGCTTTTTAAAATTTTTAGAAAAATTCCAGAAATTAATTTCACTTTCCTTTTCAACCTTAAATACAATAAAAACCCAGAAAGCTCAATAAATTTTCTTTTTGACTTTTAAAAACTTAAAATTTTAAGAAAAGCAATAAAACTCTTTTAAATTACAAAAAATCAAATAAAATAATAACTTCATTGATTTTATTTTTGGTAACAGAATTTTGGGATGTTACATTGAACAAGATCCTCAGAGTTTTGTCAGGTTTTCTCTGTAGTTGATTTAGCAAGAATGAGTACACAATCGTACTAAGTAAGCAACATGAAAAGGCTAATTAACTATATGCTAGGAGTTCAATTGATTGCTTAGGTGTTTTACCATATCAGGTATATGTGGATGCATTTTGAATTTAAAGAAGTTTACCTTTAAAATAGTAAACTCATATAAATATAACATCAGGGGTTTACTCAACAATTGCAATTATCATCTTAACATATCAAAATATCTACTTATGCCTCATGTATTGGAATCACCCATGAACACAACTTCATTAACTAGAAACATGTCGTATTCGAATACCATTTATTATAATCTGTAGAGTTGCTCAACTTTACCCATAACATACCTCAAACTCATACTGTCAAGCTATATACGTGCAACCCGATAGTGTGCAACTAAGTTGAGATAACAAAGCATTTCCACTGCTCAGCCTTTCTAGCCTTTACCTGTTGGGTCCTTGGACAATACAACCATCAGGAAATCACCGGCCAATGGTGAAGTATGCGGTCCAACACTGATTGTTCATACTGTTATGTAGTTCAGCAAGTGTCCTAACCGGACCACTCTTGACTCACCCCCATGCCGCGCTGCTCTATCAAACAAGAGCAGGTGCCATCTCATAGGTATTCAATCAGAGGAGCAGTGTACTAAGCCAAGTTGGAATGTCCACACCTGTGGTTGAGCAATTTATGTGTCTGTTACTTGGCACAAGGTTCTTGTACTTACCTGTCTTATAGTGAGGCGATGGACCAACACCAACTTGTGGTTATCCACCTCCAGGTCTCAGATTTGACTCACTTTTTAACAAGTCTATTGGGTTGTCCATCCTCTTGGTCTAAACCCTCAAGTATCCACCAAAATCATTGGCGGTTAGCCCATACTCTTTATCAGGATTTAAAAACAATTTATGTGACAATGCTAAATATTTAGCTATCTTTTTATGTAACATATGCTTGTCAAGGTGAATATGGCCTACAAAGAATAGGTGAGCTCGTATGTGGGGTGATAGGATATATCCACTTATCATGGCACTCAAAAGTATTATTTCAATATTAAAGTAATTAGCATAAATATGATAATAAAAATAATAATACAATTACATGAAATACATGATCAAAGGAATGTCACTTGCTTCCTTGCTCAAAGTCCTCAGAATTCCCAACTTTTCATGTGTGTTGTCCGTGTTCTCCGGTATTTGGGCGTCGAAGTCAGAACCTAGCACAAAATAAAAAAATCCAAATAAAAAGTCTGAGCTCAACAAGGAACGAGCTGGGAACAATACGTAAGTAAAATAAAATCCAGAAAAGAAATAAAAGAGAATGGTGGTGTGGTGAATATGATTTATTAGGTGTTTGATTGAGCTGAACCAAGTTGAAAATGGGATTTACGGGCTCAAGACGGTCGAAATGGACATATTATGTTGAATTTGGGTTTGAGTGAACGTGTCAGACGTGATGAATAGTATAGGTTTTACACTGTCCATAGTGGATTCGGGTTCATGAACAGTAACAAGTCTTAATGAACAGTTATGTGTTTTGGGTGAGGGTTAATGGGTTTCTGTGAATAGTGTTGGGTTGGGTCAGAATAGTGCAAAGGCATAGTGTTGGGCCGAGCTCAACCTATGGCTGGGCTCAAAGCCAAATGGGCCAGGCCAAAGTCCCAGTGCAGTGCGACTTGAAGCCGTGCGCAGCCCAGGAGCCGGGAGAAAGCTCCAGCACTCATGAGCCGATGGCACCTTTACCGGCAAGGAATGTGGCGGCTCCGGTGGCAGGCGACGGCAGAGAGTGGTGCAGTGAGAACCTCCTCAACTCGCGAAACCCATTTTTGGGCTTCACGTGGGCTAGGGTGGCTCGAAGGTGGGGTGGTGGCGCAAGGCCAGAGCAGGGGAAGAAGGAGGCGGTGGTTGGGTGGTGCTCCGGCCAAATTGGCTGGGGATTAAGCAACAGTGGGTAGAGGGGAACTCGGGGAAAGTGGCTACGGGGTTTGGGGTGCACCGAGACCTGCTGGCCACGTGAGCTGTTGGCGGTGTAGTGGTGGAGGGCGGTGCCGATGAGCTGGCAGCGGGGATAGGGGTGGGGAGGTTGGGGAAATGTTTTGGTGGTAAGGTGGTGGTGGTGATAGGGTTGGGAGGGAAAGGGAGAGGCAGTAGCGGCCAATTGCCTTCAGGCTTATCAGGGAAGAAAGGAGAAAGCGGCGAAAATTGGGGAGATTGGCTGCCACTGGGGAAGAAAGGGTAGCTCAGTGAGGTTGGGTGGGTAGCAATGATGCAGTTGGCTCAGGATTGAGCGACTTTTATAGCCCGAGAGAGCAGTGGCTGCAGGAACCGAGCAGGGTGCGTGCGGCGCGTGGCGGTGATGTGGAGATTTGGGCATAATTGGCGCCGAGTGAGGATGAGGTGGCAGCACGGTGGCGGCGCGGTGGCAAGGCCCTCATTGGCGCAAGTGAGTGTGCTGGTGCGGCCAGGCGTAGCGAGCGCATGGCGAGGCGGTTGCAGAACATGACGCTCGCGTTGGCGCACGACGCTGGCAAGGTGAGAAGCGCTAGCACGACGAGTGTGGCGTGGCAAGCATGTGCGGGAGAAGGCCAATGGCGAGGTGGCAGTTAGGCGTTTCGCTGATGTGAAGCGGAGTGGCGAAAGGTGGCTGGAGACGAAGGTGGTGGTGGTTTTTGGAGGAAGGCATTTTCGGCAAAGGAAAATGGGAAGACGCAAGAGGAAGGCGGAAATGGATTGCAAATTTTCCGAATTGGGAAAGAAACTCAAATTCAAATCGAAAACTCAAAACTTTTTTTGAAATCTAGAATTTTGGGCTGTTTCATAAGTTCTTGTCTTCACTTATGGCATGGCATGGCATGACGCGTCACCGTTGATGCTGACGAAGTGCACATGACCTAACATCAAGCACATTCGGGCACCATGAAAAGCAAACACGGTGCGTAGAGCACCAATTGCTGTGAGCATCATACCCACATGCGGAGAAGGTTGGAGTTGTTCATACGGTAGTAGAAGCTAATTGTGATGGCGATGGTTTTAACTAGGGGTGTCAACGGGTCGAATATGAATCGAATTGTGGTCTTTTCATGCTGATGGATTTAACAGGGAAACCCAACTTTTATAGAAAGCTAATACCCAGTTTTACAAACAAAATCGCAGTCAGAACCTAGCTGGGGATACCAGCTCAACAGGGAACCACAGAGTAGCGCCCATAACAAACTGAAAGATACAGAAAATACCCCTATCAAACACAACCCGATTTCAGAAAAACTAAATCAGTCTTAGTCTTCTTGAACATCACAAAAGATCTTCAGCAAGTCTTCAGCCATAATCATCAAACTATCTAACTCAAGGCGATCAGCTTCGTTGATCAGAATTCGCCACCGCTGCAAACATGACACAAATTTGAACATAACTTATGTTGGTTGCTAAGGAAAAGTCTTCTCAGTCGTTATTTTATTTCTAATTTTTCAGAGTGTCCAAGCCAAAGCTTCAAAACTGAATAAACCAATATGGTAATTGTTAGCACCCTTATTATCTAGCCAACACTGGTAGACTCCGGGTACTTCTTCGACTAAAGGATTTCCTTGACACATACCCATGCAATTTTTTCCAGAACGCGTTGAAAGAGGTCATGATTTGTGTCCTCAACAACACCACAGAGAATGCAATTTTCATCCCCTTTCCAATTCCTCAACTTGAGTTGAGCTGCAGTTTGGATCCTATCCTGATAAGATTGCCAAAGAAAAATCTTCACTTTGAGGAGAATCCTACTTTTCCAAAGCTTCTGCATTCTCCTGAGAATGACCCCCCCCCCCCCTGCGAAAAGACCATTGTATATAAAGAGATTTAACAGAAAACTGCCTAGAATTCTCAAAACACCACACCACCCTATCCTTATCATCATTAAGATCCACCCCATGTAAAACAGTCTTCAAACTTATCCACATTTCCTCCTCCTCCCTACCAAACTGCCTAATAAAGTCAATATTCCACTTCCCATTCTCCAAGCAATTTGACACATGTCAGGTTTTAAACTGATATTAAACAATCTAGAAAATCTGATTTTCAGACGACATTTATCTAACAAAACATCATTCCAAAAGGAAGTACCCTTCCCATTCCCCATATGTTGAGCACCCCCATTTAAACAAATGTCTCACCTTATGAAGAGCTTTCCAGAATTGAGATCCTCTCAAAGGCATATTATCTCTGAAATCCCCCCTCGGGAAAATATTTTGCTGTCAAAATCTTGAACCATATCTCATCCTTGGCCAAAATCATTCTCCAAAAGCATGAATTCACATTAAACTAAAAATATCCATCCAACTAATTAGTCATACTGCAATAAAATATGTATATTATTTTATTGAATTCTAATACGAATATGAATAGTACAGACAAAATAACATTTTAGATGGCAAAATTTCATACTATATTTGTATGCATATTTTTATGCGAATGTGAATACGAATACAAGTAGGAGAGAAATTGTTAATCAGATGAGAAAATCTAAACCATATTTGTATCTTATAGAATACGGTAGTAGAATAAAACAGATAATTCGTATCCGATTGACACCCCTAATGTAACATGCCAAATTTTATACAACAATTCAAAGAGTGAAATTTAGTGAATTTTAAAAACTTTTTTTTATTTCATTTTGCTATTTTCAGAATTTTTTGGATTTTGTTTGAATGTGTTGTCGAGTTTTGAATTTCAAGAAAACAATTAACAAAATTCAAACCTAATTTAAATAAATGAAAATTAAAGACAAATTAAATTGAAATTTGATATTAAGTTGTCAAACGAGTAAATTGAAATTTTGAAATTTAAAAGAAAATAAAAAAAATCCCAAAATCTGTCTCTCTCCCTTACGTGTAGATCTGGTGCAGCAACGGTGGGATCCGGTCAGGACACGGCCATCTTTGTCGCGCTTGGTCACCGTGGTTGCCTTCCTCTGGCACAATGGACGGGAGCTTGCCAGCTCGGCGTTGACCTCATCATCAGAGAAGCTGAACCTGAGGCTCTGCATCTACATAGATGGTAAATCCGGATCCCGATAATGCCATCTTAGAATAATACTGCCTAGTGGCAATAGCTATGTACATGTCCATGAGGACCAGGCTAGGAAGAAAAAGTAGACGAAGGCCGGTTGTCGCCTCGTACGGGGGTGTATATGATTGTTAGGTAGCACATCCAAGTCCTAAGCCTCGCATATGAGTTGGAGCCTCGTCCATGAAAACTCTAACGTCTAACTAGCCGTGGCCTTGCATGATTGGAGTGGTGGTCGATCGGAACGTCAGATGCGTTTTGTTAATGTTAAAATTGGAAGCTAGAGGTTTGGTTTCGTGGTTAACTTGGAGGGTGCTGTGCAGTTTAGTCATTGCCGATCGCTTAATAAGCTAGCTTTTTTTTCTTTTTTCTTTTTGCGATTTGATAAGCTAACATTTGATGACGACGACGACGACTGCAGTTTAATTGAATATTCGCCAACTGCTTAACAACTTGTTCAGGAGAGTTTCTACACGTATTAGTAATGTTCAAAAGTCACTTGTCACTTTCTCAGCGAACATCTATAATAGAATTAGAATAGGTGCTTATTCTCTCTTTTTAAAGATTGGCGATTCATATATACATGTTATTATGTTTTCCATATTATTCAGTCATATACTGAACAACTTCCACTTGAACTTGGCAACCTCATAAAACGTAACCAATAACAACAATTTGATCACCCTTCCCCACAAAGAGTACATTAGATTATCAAAATAACGACAAAAGGGTGAAATCACTGAAATCGTCGTTGCTGGGTAAATGCGGATGGAGATGGTGAATCAATCAACATCTCCCTCCACTTGCATCCCTCTTGCCTCTATGTATTATTAGAGTTTTTGGCTTATTTGTTATTGTTTGGCTTCGTAATAGCAAAACTAGCCTCCTCCTGCGTGAAATGGCAAGAATAGCATCGCAGACGCGCCGACACGCCTGTTCGTGCACCCGCCGCCTGGCACCGGCCTGCTGCGCTCCAGGCGATCGGATCCCAAGTCTGTCGTGCTGTGGACACCTGGATCCCAAGCTACCATGTTGTGGGAACCCAGATCTGAACCTGCCGCTCGGCCACCGACCGGATTAGGGTTCCCACCAAATTAGGGTTTTGGGTGGAACTAAAAAATTGCCAAAAGGAAAATCTTAGGATTCCAACATTCAAGAAAATCTTTTGATTCATCTTTTTTTGCCATTTCATGGTGGAATTAGGATTTGCACCCGTGTTGTTGCCAGGATTGTAGTGTTTGCACAACCAATTTCTTTTGAAAAAAAGAACGAAATTGTAAATAGATGAAATATTTGGGAATTTAATTTGACAGACTTCGTCATGTAGTTGTGAATTACATGACACTCAGGGTTTGGTTACGTGCATTAGAAATGACAGCACACATGAATCATCAAACTGATCTACGCCCAAGATACATGTGCGCCTTTTTGGAATTAGAAAAAAGATGGATCGGAACGAACCTAGCCTTGACGGCCCATCGGTACTTTTCCCTTGTCTCCTGTAGACCAGCGAGATGTGCTAGAAGATGGAATGATGTAAGCAAAATGTAAGTCCAAATATATAATCAGAACGCGAATTGAACATAACTTACCTCTTTGATTCTCAGTGCGCCCAGGCGACGGGGAGTGCTAGGACGACCATCAGTCTCACTAGCAGGAGCCTTTCCATTTTTCACCACGCGCTTTGCCCAGCCATCCTCAGCGTGTTGTTCGGTACTCTTGGGCTCCTTCGCCATGTTTCCCTTGTCTTCCCCGTTGTCGGGTACGTAAGATTTCTAGCGGTGCAAGGTCTCGAGTGGCAGCACGTAGTTGAACATGTACTTCTGCTCAATGAACGTTCTATCGTACTTGTCCGGGCTGTCAATCTATTGGAAGAAAAAGCAACGCTCCTCCAAATGCCATTATGCACAGATAAAGTTAGTGATATAGGGGAATGCAACGTAAATACAAAAAATCGATGTATGTGATATTCTCTTACCCGGATATCCCCTCACATGCAGCACGTCTGGGTGGCGGTCACCAGGTGTATGGACTGAATGATCCAAGCCGAATTTTCGCAGTCGCACTGTGGGCGTGGAAACTCTAGTGGTATGGGTGCATCCTTTATTGAACAATTTAGGTAGGTTTTCTCCTTCCTAGCAAGCCACTTGCGCTTCTACAACATCTCCGCATAGACCAACATCTCTAAGGCCAACCTTCCTCTCTGTTGTGTGAAACAAGTCGGAGTAAAGTGTTGGCTGTGGTGTTGTACTATTCTCCTCCAGCTTCTTCTCCATCCTTTTATAAGCGGATAGACTGTAGTGCTAAGGGTGGAAATTATGACGAATGACAGGGTGGGATGGCTGGTGAGTGGTGTCTACTAACTGCAAAAGGTTTGTCTGTGTTGTTATTTCGGTCTGAAAAGATGTATTGGCAAGGTGTGATCAATTGATTATGAAAAGGTGGGATGATTGGTGAGTGGTGTCTAGTCACTGAGAAAAGCTGGTATGTGTTGTCAATACGGTCTGAAATGGTGTCCTGGCAGTGTGCTATCAATTCAGTCTAAAAAGGTGGGATAGCTAGTGAGTGTTGTCTACTCACTGAGAAAAGCTGGTCTGGGTTATCAATTCAGTTTGAAAAGGTGTCCTGATAGTGTGTGGCCAATTCAGTTTGAAAGTGTGGGATGGCAATGTGCGGTCTATTCATTCTTAAAAGGTGTGATGGTTAGTGAGTGGTGTCTACTCACTGTGAAAAGCTGGTCTGGGTTGTTGTTTCGGTCTGAAAAAAATATAGTGGCAGGGTGTGATCAATTCTTTCTAAGAAAGATGGTGTGACAGTGTGTGGTTAATTCGATCTGAAAGGGTGCTATAGTCTAGGAAGAATGTGGGTTGTACTGTTATGGTATTGTAATGTGAATTGAACCTGTCTTGACATATTAATTTCACTTTGGTATTGTAATGTTATGGCATTGTCAAGTCAATTTTTCTATTGTAATGTTATGCCAAATATGTTAATTATACTCAGGTTGAATATTGTAATGCAATTATCCCTTGTCATGTTATGTGCATACAAATCTAGTACAACATAAACGTACAACATCCGGGATACATACACACGTACTGTATACAATATGATTACGTACGGACTGATACCAAGCAAGTACATGCGCAATGCATAAAAGTTCAATGGTATACTACGGGCTATAATCTGGCTCACTCGTCTGAGCTACTCTATTCCTGTTGTGTTTGCGTCCGCGTCCTGGTCTTGCGTTGAACATGTCCTGTGTGGTACGTCAACCAGTCTAGAGAGCGCGTCTCTGTGCATAGAACATAGGGAGACCATTGAGTTAGCTGAGGTACTTCAACAAGCTGACTATGGCCAAGTTGAGACTGTCCAAGCTCAGTGTCATCAAGCAGAGTCTTATCAAACTGGCTACCACTTGCAATCATATCAGTAATGAATGACTCCATGAATCCATACGAACTACAACGATGTACCAACGGCCATGTGTGCAATGGAGCTCTGTCCGGGCTGGTACCCGGTAATTGCGTGCTTGTCGTGGTGTTGCGATGTGTCGCTGTGGTACGTGCCTCCAAACTGGTCACGATACTACTCACCATAAGCTAGGGAGCACGGGGGGGGGGGGGGTTACAATACAAATTTGGGTATTGTGTAGCCCTCCATGGTAGTAGATGGAAAGACCATTTCGTCATCAGTTGATTCGTCGTTATCCCGCGCCCAACTGAAGGCTAGAAGATGGAATGATGTTAGCACAATGTAAGGTGAAATCAATAATAAAGACATAAATTGAACATAACTTACCTCCTCGATTCGCTGTGTGGATGACCGATGGAGACCACTAGGATGGTCGTGTTGGTGATATGCCCTAAAGGCAATCATAGAGATGATTGTATCACGTCTATATTTATGAGTTATTAAATAAATGTTATTTTGTTCCTTGAATGAACCATCATTGATAAAGATTAACAAATATGTGACTTGTTGGTGAAGCTCTTTAACTTATATGATGTCGTTCTAAATGTATCTCTGATCGGATGTCACTCGTTGGAATACTAGTGACTCTATCGACCAGCACATGTATATATTGATCACCATGTTTCACCAATCATGAATATAGGGATATCGAATCAATAATGTGAACACATATTAGAGAACATGGTGTTGGATTTACCCACCTACATGGTGTTGGATTTACCCACCTTGAGACACTGCTGAGATTGTTATGATTTTATGTGTCATCAGTTGGTCTCAAGTAATAATGATGTATAATCCTTAGACCTGATATCAGTATGGTTTTCTACATGTGTAATAGTACACTTTGGAGTTGCCAAACGCTACTCCGTAACTGGGTAGTTATAAAGGTAGCTTTCAAGTATACTATGAAACATGCGAAGGAATGTGACTGGTCAGATATGGGATTTGCCCCTCCTAACATAGCAGGAGAGATATCCCTGGCCCATCGATGTGGTCAAATAAAGAAAGTGCATGGTCATGCCACTAATGGTCGAAGAGTTCGACCACGTAAAGTTATCTGACACTTGATCGAGAAATTATTAAACAGTCCATGGATGACATGATATCTCACCCGGAGTTCAACCTGATATCGTAAGGCAAAGGAAAAATGCACGAACTGGTCATTTAGTTTGATCAGATACAGACTAGTCGTATCGAGATACGAGCTAGTCATAGACTAGTCGAACATAATCATTAAGTGGTCAAAACCTGGTCGTAAGTAGTTACGCACCAGTCGATACTTAGTATAATCTGGTCGTATAGAGAACGAACTGGTCATTAGTGACATGGACCTGATCGTAGATCATATCACATTAAGGTTCGTCCGATATTATTTATGTGTATTCGGGAATCGTTATGTCCCGCCAGGAACCGCTAACGACTCGTGATCGAAAATGGTTTCCGAGTCACAACTGACTACGCATGAACCTAATGGGTCACACACTTAACGGGTTGGAACAAATATCTTCGGATAGGATCCGTCATAAGCTCTATATAAGGAGATGCATGAGGCTGTTGGGAACGACACGAGATAGACGTGACATGAGTTGCTCTACCAAAACCCTAGCTGTCATCTTCCTGAGAACTCTACCATGCGTGTTGGTGCTAGCACACCGGCGTACGGTGTTCCTTCCCTGGACGTGTGGATACCGTAAAAGCGCTACTATAGTTGTTGTTGCGCTTGAGGACGATCCATTACATTGGAGAGGAACTCGATTGGTTGCTGGAGGAGACGATCGCTACAGAGGACGATCGACTATGGTGAACGATCGACTACAAACACTTCATCGACGTGGGTTGGCTAGACACAACTAGATTGCTTAGCCATGCTACGAGTCATCATTTCATGTGAGTTGCAATTATAAACTTGACAAAGTGATTATAGAACTGTGTGATAAAACTATGTGTTTTGTGTGCTATTACGCATAGATGGCATGTGTTGCACTTAACCAACAGGGTGAGAAAAGAGTTAGACTAGGGCAAGTGGTGGATACTATGTGATATGGTGGAGCTGTGTGCTGGGAATGATAATCTGTGTGACTTAGTTAGAAATTGGAAGTCTTGCCTTGGTCAATTAAGAACTTAACTTTGTGCGCCATTGAACTGAGCCTTACTGTACAACCACATGTCTGGTATGGGACGGGCCTAACTTAGTAGGTTATGGAATCTTGCCATTGACAACTCAGGTTGTAGGTTAAGCTGTGTGATTGGCTGGAGGTGTGTTTATCACATCACGGGACGGCTCGCCGTATCCCTGTCCAACGGTGTGTGTCGTACCTAAACGTTGTGTGTATCGGTTGGACGACAGTAAAGCACAGCGGGAGTGTCAATGTTCGAGATGAAGTTTTTGAAAGGTTTTGTTATGGTTAGTGCTAGCTACACTGATTGTATCTTGTGGGTAAAGTGTACAACCTCTGCAGAGTGTTAAATTAATCTATTCGAATAGCCGCGTCCACGGTCATGGACATGTTCGGGGATTTCACACGAGGGACAGATTTTCATAAAAAATATTTGGGAGGGGAGTTGTGTGATCTAAGTCATATGGCTGTGTGAATAACTTGTTTAGACTTTGTTTCCTTTGTGAAATCAAATGATAAATTATTATTGTTTATTTGTTTTGAAATATATTTTCAATCTATTATTCGTATTCAATTGCAAATGTTGCATTTCTGCAAAAGAACCACAGAAGCCATTCCTTTGGAATAAGCCATCATCTATAAATTGCATTATGTGGTATGACTTACGAGTACGGTTGTATACTCATACTTGCTTCAAATAATCAACAGAAGTGGAGGAGTCATAGTCTGCTTTTGAAGAGGAGTTCTACGAAGGTGTTGATCGTTAGGGTCTTGATCCCAATCAGTTGCATCTGGTGAATTGATGGGATTCCGCTGAAGTTTATTTCTATTCCGCTACTGCTATTTTATTTATTGTCAGCCTTGCGACGCTTAATAAATGTAAACTCGACCATAAGGTCAAAACCATTATTTGCTATTCAAATTAGACGTTTATTCTATTAATCGCCTTGTGTGGGTCGATATTCATCTATGTTGACACTATATGCACTAGCGTGATTCTGGACTAATGCAGAATAAACACAGGGTCCAGAATTGTATTTTTGGGTCCCGACAAGATACCCTCAAATGAGCAGAAGAGAAAGCACGACTGACCAGAAACCGTCCTCAAGCAGCGCAGTCCAGACATAAGAGTTATGCTGACAACCGCCGAAGGGAGTTGACCTTTGAAGTTGGGGATAATGTGTATCTCAAGGTATCACCGCTTCACGGAACCCAAAGATTTAAAGTGAAAGGCAATGCAGCGCCAAGATACATCGGTCCATTCCCAATTACCGCCAAGCGTGGAGAATTAGCCTATCAACTGGAATTACCAGAAAGATTGTCAGACATCCGCAACATGTTTTACGTCTATCAACTCAAGAAATATCTCAGAGTACCTGAAGCGTAGACTCCAGTCGAAACCATCGCACTTCAGAAAGATCTGACCTACCCAGAGCATCCAATCAAGGTTCAATGGAGCAACCATTCAAATAGAGAAGCCAACTTGGAGTGCGAAGATCAGCTGAAGTTGGATTTCCTGTAACATACCAAAATTTGGCTTTTCAAAAATCTTTTGAGTAGTTTAGATCCCTGGAAAATTCACTAATTTTATTTCAATTAATAAAGCTTAATTGACAATTTTTTTAATTTAAAAACATTTAATTTGACTAATCCAAACATCAATTTTGTTGGGGTCCTTGTGTTTCAAGGAATTTTTGTGTATTTTCTAGGATTTTTCTGAATTTATTTGCTATTTATTTGACATGTTTTGAATTTCTATCCATTTCTTAAATCTTAAATTTAAACTTAATCCCTTTTTGTCTCGTGGGATGAATTCGACTCGGCCCACATCGCCTCTCTCCTCCGTTTCTACCAAATTGCCACCTTTCTCGCCGCCACCTTTAACTCCATTTCACCTCACACCAAATTTCAAATTAATACGTGCACCGAAACCCTAGCGTCTTCACCGGGTACGCCTATCAGCAGCCGCCGCCAACCACACGCATAGCTAACCCGGTTTTCGCATGCCACATGCCGCTCGAGGCTATTTAAGGCCCTGGTAAAAAATAACCATTTGATTTTTATTGAATTGCTAAAGCTTAAATGTAGATTTTAGGAAACAAAAATAATTTAATATGAATTAATCAAACTTCAATTAATTCAATATTTTTTTAATTTGGTTTTATGGTATTTAAAGTCAAAAATATTATTTTAAGTCTTTTCTTGGTTTTTCTATATTTTAAAAGGAGTTTTCCTTTTCCCAAAAATTAAAAATAATTTATTTACAAAATTAAAAGACAACTTTAAGTTGTAAGTAATTTTATTAAGTTCAAATTTATTCAAGGAAATTTCTATGTATTTTTCTAGAATTTTTAGACTTTATTTACTATTTCCTAAAAACCTATTTCCTTTTTCTCGATTTTTGTAAATAAAAAATCTTTAAAATCCCCTTTTCTCTGTTTGGGCCGAATTCTCTCCGAACTATTCCTATTTCCCCATGCCTTAGCCCATTCCCATATGCCTATTCCCCATGCGCCGCTCCGCTCCACGCCGCGCCCTCTCCCTCTACCTAGTGGACCCCCACCCGTCAGTGCACCTGCCCTGGTCGTCTTCCTTCTCCCGTACGCCGTTACCCATGCCGTCCATGCATAAGCGCAGGGCCTGCGTCAGTGCCGCACTACTCGTCCCCACCTGCTCTGATTGACCCATCGCCTCGTTCCTTCCTCGCCTACCCACTGCTCCGCCCCATCTTCTCTCCACCTGCTCTCGTCTCGACCCCATCGCGTCGCCCTTGACCCGGCCAAACCGCCCCGTGCCTTTGCCGACGAAGCTTCGCCCCTATGCCTCCTCCTTCCTCTATAAATGGAGCACCATGACCCCCCTCGTTCCCCTCTTGCTTTTCCCTCAACTCTCCTTCTCTGTCTCGCCCTCGTTTCGTCGTGCTTCAAGTTTCGCCGTCGTCGGTCGGAGCTCGCGCCTCTAGCTCTAGCGTCACTGCAAACTGGATCTTGCCACCGCTCTTCCTCCCACCATCGGCCACTCCGTCGAGCCTAGCCACTGAAATCGTGCCCCTTGGGTTTGCCTCGCTCCCCTCTCCCCGTTACTACCTTCACCGCTGCTCATCGTGGCCCGTAGCATAGCGAGTCATCGAGCCCAGAGAACCCCTCCGCTAGACTTCGTCACGCTCCTTCCAACTGTGTGGCTGAAGCCTCCCCCTGTCCGTGTGGTCGAAACCTTCCTCAGACCATGTGGTCGAACCCTTCTTCCGACCGTGTGGTCGAAACTTCCTTGCGACCTTATGATCGAAACCTTCTTTCGACCGTGTGGTCGAAACCTCCTTCAGACTGTGTGGTCGAACCCTCCTACCAACCGCGTGGTCGAAACTTCCTTACGACCGTGTGGTCGAAGCCTCCTTCCGACCATGTAGACGAAGCCTTCTTTCGACTAGGTAGTCAAAGCTTCCTTCCAACCACCTGTAGTCGAAGCCTCCTTCCGACTACTTGTAGTCGAAGCCTCCTTCTGACTAGGTAGTCAAAACCTCCATCTGACCACCTTTAGTCTAAGCCTCCTTCCGACCACGTATAGTCGAAACCTCCTTCCACCACCTGTAGTTGAAGCCTCCTTCCAACCAGTTAGTCAAAATTTTCTTTCGGCCACCTGTAGTCGAAGCCTCCTTCTGACCAGGTAGTCGAAGCCTCCTTCCGACCACCTGTAGTTGAACCTCCTTTCGACCACCTATAGTCGAAGCCTCCTTCCGACCAGATAGTCGAAACCTCCTTTCGACCATCTGTAGTCGAACCTCCACCCGCTATAGGCTGTAGTCGAAACCTTCTTCCAAGAGCCCGTTCTCCTTCATTCAAACTCTGATTCAAGTGATTCAAAATTCTAAATTTATCTAAACTTAGTATCTTTCATTTGGTTCTAGTTTGGTATTTTTTGGATTTTATTTGGAATTGTTCTATTTATTATGCTCTTTTTGTACATATAGATTTCGACGTTTCCGAAGAGTTCTTGGACCGGACGGCCGAAGTGTCTCAACTCTTCAACTAACACAAGTCGTAGACCTTTGATCATGTTGAACCCATTTTATAAAATTATATTATTTTATATCAACATGCATTGCTAGTTTTATAATAACTACTTTCAGGAATAGTTAAAGTCTTATTCGACATTATGCCACCTTGAATAATTGCTTTTGACATGTACCCTAGAATGACATAAACCCTTGGGCACCATAGGAAGGGTTGTTATTAGTTGAACATTATTGTACTACCAAATGGGGGAATATTATGCTTAGCCATGCTTTAGCTATCCGATGGGGTTTGTGGTCACATATTCATAAATATTTAATCTGGACTTAATGGTATATTGAATTATAGCGGAAGCCACTGTTATTAAAATTGTTGTGCCATGGCAAGGGTTGCCATTGGGCCGGGTTGAATGAAAATGATTTATGCTCGGGTGAGTAGTCGGGTAGTAAAGGAGGAATGCATGAAGCAAAGTGTAAAACTATTCGAATAGTCGTGCCCCAGTTATAAACAATACCTTGTGATTTCACACGAGGGGTAGATTTTATCAAAAAATATTGGAATGGTCGTTGGTTGGTACGTGAACGGGTTGTTCACTGGTCGTTGGTTGGGAAGTGAATAGGGAGTTCACGAGTTATTTCAAAGAACTTGATTACTTATGTATTAACCTTTTAAATCGGGCTTTACAATCTACTTACTGTATTTATTGTCGATATTGCTTTCTACAAAATAGACATAAAGCTATCCTTGTCGAGCCTTGCATGAATACTATTTGTATACATTTCCCCACGACTTGTTGGGTACTTTATGTACTCACGGCTATGCGTCATTTGTTGATCAGTCCCTGCAGAAGAATCAGGGAACACAGAGTTCTACGAGGAGGAATATTTTGAAGACTATGCGAACTAAGTCGCATTGTCCACTCGATTATCTATGGGCATGTTGGATGTCTACCATGAGTTGTTTCATTCTGCTGCAAGTTTACTCTGTTGTCTTAAGCCCAGCGTGGCAAACTCTGTAAGACTTGACCATAAAGTCCTTTTGCTACTAAGTAATATTATTTTATTTACTTCTTGGCTACCTTGTTGTATAGATATGATTTCATCGATGTTGCAAACTATGTGAACTAGCTACTGATCATGGGTCTAGTTCAGAATACACAGGGGTCTCGGGTCCAGTGGTCCGGGGTCCCGACACAATTGAATTCCCTAATCCTTGTCACCCTAGTAATTATGGAATAACCTACTAGTTATAGTTTGTACTTAAGCGACATGCTAGTCTTACCTAAGTATCAGAGCATTTAATGCTCTAATCATCATCTCTTAAAATCATGAAATTGAATTTGGGCAGTCATTGTGGGCCAATGCTAATATTTCCCATGGAATGTTGGATTGGTGGAATATGGTATGTACCGCCCAAATAACGCTAATGACTTAATCATATGATGACCTCCCAATGTAAAACAGTACAACCACAAGTCTATAATAGTATTGACCTGGCTAAATAATTTGTATCCGTCAATACAAGTTGCACCAGGTAGATGACTCGCGACACCGTAAGCCTTCGCGGTGATGGGTCATGGTGCGCGACGAAAGTCGTTAAGAGGGTGTCTAAGTAAGGGTTGACGTAGGTGTGGAAGCGTAACCCTTCTCAAGTGAAATCTTAGCGGGTGTAACAAATATTGTGGGAGGCATTGTAAAGTCCTTTGTGGTAATCTCTCCTTGATTCACATGTCTAAGGAAACGTGTGTACATATCAAGACGACTATCTCTTGTGGGTAAAGATGTACAACATTTGCAGAGTATAAACTGTTCGAACAGTCGTGCCCACGGTCAAGGGTAGGCATGGGAACTTACAAGAGTTATTTCTATTTATAAAACTTTGTTCGCAGGATGATTGTTGTGTCGGGCTCACCTAGCCTGTGATTTAGATTTTTTCTAGGTCATTGTACCCAGTGATGTTAATATGTGGAGGTAACTCAAAATGTAAGCATAGGTGGAGGTAACCTTCACCGTTATAAATATTGCATAATATCTCTTTTTAAAAATAAGATTTGGTTAAACTGCTAAGTCATGAGAATTTCTAAATGCTGTAATTGAAAACGTTGCATTTAGCAAATAAAAGAACCCGAGTCATACTTGTTAAGCCTTGCATGTATTATTACTGCATTCTATGTGTTGGCTCGTGAGCACAGAATTTGTACTCATCCTCGCTCTTTCCCCCAAACTCTCAGATGTAGGAACTCATGGAGACTATGCATACTATAAGGATTCCGAAGTTGGAGGTCCCGGAGATGACGAAGAGTAGTGTAGTTCGTTTAGTGTGGGTCCCGCTCTAGTATAGCTGACTCCGTTGGTACTTGTGTGCATCTAATATTATCCAAGTCTTTGGTTAATATCGGACGCACACGGGTTTCCCCAGTCGCTTAGCTGTGGATATATGTGTTTTATCATTTTGCTTCCGCTACCGCTTTTGCTACCTTTGTAATGTAATTATTTAGCATGCTCGGCCCTTAATGTAAAACTCGACCCGATGCGGTCTATATGACTTTGATGTCCGTAATATAATGTTTGGTTCCGTTTGCATCGTGTATGAAATGATTCAGTGATATATTTTTGAATGCTATCTACTAATCTAGGGAATAGCACGGTGTTTTCACAAAAAATTTGAATTTGTGGAATCCAGATTCGACACATCACTCGAAAAAATTCAGGTCCTAAATATATGTACAAATTCTCTGCACGCACCAACATTTATGTAAATACATTCAAGAGATAGCTCGTGACTTTTTATAGAGTGTATGGATGATGAGCGTGGTGTAAATCTGGTTGGTGAATACGCTGGCTCCCTGCCAAGAGTGCCTAAGTGCCAAGGTACGACCATACTTTCATTAGCTTTGCCTTCACCTCGCATGCATCATCAAGCGTGGCAGGAGAGTAAAAAACACGAATTGAAAGAGGAGCGGACGTAAGCTACCCATCGCTGTCGCCGCATTGGGCGAGGGCCGCTCGATCTCGACTCGTAGAGGCAGCCTCCGCCGCTGTCTGTTCCTCGCATAACACCGGCCGGTTCTTTTCGCTGTTTTTAAAAGAGAATCCGTTTCTGGTTTTCTACACCTTGCTAATTTGTAGGCTTAAGAACCGTCTCAGTTTTGGTTCTTTCACGGTTTCACAACCTTAAACCAAGGAAAAAGAAGTTTATGTAAAACATCGATTTAATTTAGGGCTGATGTGACTAAACCTCGTCTTGAACCTAGCTAGCTCATCTGCCATGCAACCAATCTTGATGAAGAGGGAGATAAAATTGGATTGTATATATTTTCCATGCCAATCTTCAGCTAATTAAGCTGGAAACAATGACGGGTTGATGAGTTTAGAAAGATGAGGCCAATATTCAGTGCTAATTCACATAAGCTCGAAATAATGCTAGGTTAATGTCACTAAACATAGTCTCAAACCTAACTTATTTACCGACCAATCTATATAAGGACGAGATAAAATTGGACTGTACATTTTCAAGTCAACCTTCGGCTATGCTAGAAATAATCAAATAACGCTATATAGGTTAATAAGTAATAATGCTCCGTTAATGGGTTTGGATAGACGAGAAAACGTTCACCTCACTAGCTCATCGAGATAAAAGCTAAGAAGTGATAAGATAATGGATGTAGTCTTTAGATGAGAAATTACTGGGTACTAACCCATGTAGATAAGACTATATGACCATAGACCATTTCAATATTGACATCGAAAGTTCAATTGTCATCGTAGAAGATTACTAGTAAAAAACACAAGACGGATCCATCAAATCTTGCCACCATCAGAATTACGTCCGTTGGAAATATTAATCATACCCAAGATGCTCTCAATAATGGCGTTGTTTGCATCATCATCCGCGCGACAAAATCCTCACGAAGGAAAAGAAACTTACCAACGTCGCATTGCAGCAAAGCCAAGCCGGCGATTGGTGAATCAGCCATTCGCCCTGGCCCGCTTGAATCGCTCCATCCGGCCGTCGGATCTCGACGGCCAGATCGGGAGTCTGACGACGGTGCTGGCCCCACGCTGACTCGGCCGCGCGGCATCCGGAGGGGATAAACTCCCGCCGCGCACGGAGCCCGCCGAACCGACACACGCCGCGTGTCCCACTCCCACGACCCGCGCGCGAGAGGGCTGAGCTCGCAGACGCGAGGCCCCGGAGCCGCGCGCGCCGGCTATAAGTACGCGGCTCGTTCACCGTTACCTCCCGCATCTCAACACGAGCGTTCATCGTCTCACTCGCGCCCACGCTACCCTTGCCACAAAACCCGGCCGTGTTTTCTTTTCCCCCGTTCGTCGCATCATGTGTGGGATTCTAGCCGTTCTGGGCTGCGCCGACTGGTCGCAGGCCAAGAGGGCTCGCGTCCTCTCCTGCTCCCGTAGGCAAGGACCCATTGCGCCCCTCCATCTCCAAACTCCTATCCCTTGTAGTTCTGATACCCATTTTGTTGAATGATCTTGATGTTTTGGATGATGAACATGTCGTTAATTAATATATGCGTGCGTGTTTGCTAATTGTTCTTGAACTTGCCGGAAAGAGCTAGCCATGGGAATCAACGAGTTGTTCGTTTGTTGTTTTGTCCTTGTTGGTCTTTTTTGTCTCTTTGCGGGGGGGTCGCATAGGAATCATAAAGAATCGAACAGTAAGGGGATCGATTCTCTAAAAACAACATGGGAATCTTCGCTGTTCATTAAGCCCCGTGTGTTAGTTGTTAATGCTTTCGCTGTTGGTACGACTCAGGGTGGATTTTGATTTTTGACCGGCGGACGTACGTACGTGTTCGATTCGATGTGATGCAGGTTGAAGCACAGGGGGCCGGACTGGTCCGGGCTGTGCCAGTGCGACGGAAACTTCCTCGCGCAGCAGCGGCTCGCCATCGTCTCCCCGCTCTCCGGCGACCAGCCCCTGTACAACGAGGACCGGACCGTCGTCGTCGTGGTATGCATGGACTTGTTTGTACACATGGTCTGGTTTCCACGTTGTGTTAGTAGACTATTCATCGATCGCTAATCGTTTTCTAATTGTGTTGATGGGGAAAAAAAGTCTAATGGAGAGATCTACAACCACAAGAAGATTCGGAAGCAGTTCGCCGCGAAGCACACCTTCAACACCGGTAGCGACTGCGAAGTCATCATCCCTCTGGTGAGAGAAAAAAAAAGGCTCAGTCCCTGCGACCAAATTTAGCCTTGCAATGTTAAAATAAAACAAATCTGATCACTGATGCCAAGTTGCCAACCTTCCCACTTGTTGTTGTTGTCTCAAAGTACGAGGAGTACGGCGAGAACTTCGTCGACATGCTGGACGGCGTGTTCGCCTTCGTCCTGTACGACACCCGCAACAGGACGTACATGGCCGCCCGCGACGCCATCGGCGTCAACCCCCTCTACATCGGCTGGGGCAGCGACGGTAGGTCTAGTGTCTAGTCATTTTAGTGCCAAACAGTTGCCTCCATGTGCACTAACTTCTCACGTTTCTGAAACTGCAAGGAGGCTTTGCTTTCAGTGTGTTGCAGTACAGTCACTAGGCATCGCATGGAAAGTGTCACACTTACCTTTCCTTTTATTCCTTGGGATGTCACAGGCTCCCTCTGGATATCCTCCGAAATGAAGGCGCTGAACGAGGACTGCGTGAGATTCGAGATCTTCCCTCCCGGCCACCTGTACTCGAGCGGCGGCGGTGGGTTCCGGCGGTGGTACAAGCCGCACTGGTTCCTGGAGAACGTCCCGGCGACGCCGTACCAGCCCCTTGTCCTCAGAGAGGCCTTTGAGAAGGTGCAGAACATACCACCACATGATTTTGCCTTATAGGGTAGTGTGATGGGGACTGACACACTGGCACTAACCGTCCATGTGTATGTGCTCTGCTCTGTTTGTAGGCTGTCGTCAAGAGGCTCATGACCGACGTGCCGTTCGGCGTTCTCCTCTCCGGTGGCCTCGACTCCTCTCTTGTCGCCTCGGTGACCAAGCGCCACCTCATCGAGACCGAAGCCGCCGAGAAGTTCGGAACTGAGCTCCATTCCTTTGTCGTTGGCCTAGAGGTTTTTGCTCATAATTTGCAGAAGTTTTATATTACTCTGTCCTCTTCAATAACCATGTGGCGCTGAAGTTTCGGGTTTGTGCTTGGGTGTTTCAGGGCTCCCCTGATCTGAAGGCCGCAAGAGAGGTCGCTGACTACCTGGGAACCGTCCATCACGAGTTCCATTTCACTGTCCAGGTAAACAAAAAAAAAGAAGTAAAAAGAAGTTACACGGTACAATGGCTTACTTGATCAGACCAAGCGTAATAGAACATTTTTTATTTTTTTCACAAATGTAACAGAACAATTCACACAAGATTTAAATTTGAGATAAAAAAAACCTGATGTTTTAAGGCTGATGAGTAATATTTTTTCATTTGGCCTAACCGTCTCATGTGAAGAAAATACGATGTACCCATCAGCCGTTGATTCGGTTTATCGATGGGGAATCATCCTCCCCTAGCAAATCTCCTTCCCATCTCAGTGGGGGCACAAACCGGGTCAGAGTACTGATGAGTAATGAACCATTTGGCCTTTCTAGGATGGAATTGATGCGATTGAGGAGGTCATCTATCACGACGAAACGTATGACGTGACGACGATACGGGCTAGCACGCCGATGTTCCTCATGGCGCGCAAGATCAAGGCGCTCGGAGTTAAAATGGTGCTGTCAGGGGAAGGGTCTGATGAGCTCCTTGGTGGCTACCTCTACTTCCACTTCGCCCCCAACAAGGAAGAGTTCCACAAGGAAACCTGCCGCAAGGTACTATACACTAGTACAGTAGTAAAACACAGACGACAAACACTCGTCAATTTCTTTTCGATTTGACACGAAACTGCTATGTTTCCGATGTGATCCGCAGGTGAAAGCGCTCCATCAGTATGACTGCTTACGTGCCAACAAGGCAACGTCGGCGTGGGGGCTGGAAGTTCGTGTGCCTTTCCTCGACAAGGAGTTTATTAACGTCGCCATGAACATGGACCCTGGATGGAAAATGGTAGATCTCGTCTCTCCCGTGAAGGAGAAATGACTGTTCTAACTTCGTTTTCGTTGCTCTAAATTTGCTGATGTTTTCTTTGCTGCCACGCAGTACAATCCTGATCTGGGTCGCATTGAGAAGTGGGTATTGAGGAAGGCGTTTGACGACGAGAAGCAGCCTTACCTGCCAAAGGTACAAATGCTAGTTTTTTGTGCTTTTCAGATATCCATGTGTTTTACTGTGTATTCTGAACCAAGACTTCTGCAATTTCCCCCTGCACAGCATATTCTCTACAGGCAGAAGGAACAGTTCAGTGATGGTGTTGGCTACAACTGGATTGATGGCCTGAAGGCTTTCACAGACCAGCAGGTAATATTACTAAACCATTTCACCTGTAGTGCACGTCTCCTAAATCACCTAAATTGACCCTCGATATACCGCTCTGTTATCCCTTTCAGGTCAGCGATGAAATGATGAAGAACGCTGCTGAAGTGTACCCACACAACACACCCATCAACAAAGAGGCGTACTACTACCGGATGATATTTGAGAGGCTCTTCCCACAGGTGATGGGCACACTCAGACACCGTGCTCTGAACTGATGCATGGTTTCTAGTAGTTCTACTTTGGAAGAACTGTGTACTGATGCACATCGCGAACCTTAACGCAGGAGTCGGCGAGGGAGACCGTGCCGTGGGGCCCGAGCATCGCGTGCAGCACGCCGGCGGCCATCGAGTGGGTGGAGCAGTGGAAGGCGTCTCACGACCCCTCCGGCCGGCTGATCGCCTCCCACAACTCCGCCTCCCACACCGGCAACCACGCCAACGGCAACGGCAACGGCAACTGCAACTGCGTGGTGGCGAACGGGAACGGCACGGCGAACGGGAAAGCCAACGGCAAACTGGAATAACGCCGGCGGATTCATGCTAGCCGCACGTCCTCGCGCTAGCTAGGCCACCGTACGTACGTGTGGTGTACACTAGAGGATAAGACTAAGACTAGTAAGTGTGCGTGTCGTTGATTGATCGCCCATGCCATGGCCCGGTGGTAGTAGTATCGTTACGTACGCACGTCTTGTACCGTCGTATTGTACGTTTCTTCTGTGTGTGTGAGCGAGCGAGAAGGAGAGCAGGCAATTCAAGCATGTGGGGAGTTGTCTCTTTGAACTCGATCTTGAATTGGGCTATGGATCCACCTTAAAATTAATATTTCCTCAATTTCGTTGTTCCTCGTTTGCTTCTTGTTGCTACGGCTACATACGTTACGTACAGCTACAAGTGCGCGAAGAGGATCTGGTTCCAGGCGTCCGGCACGCCGGGCACGCACCAGTGGATGCAGTCGGTGTACCGTTGCGGGTCGGCCTTCTGCTCGTCGGTGACCAGGAGGCCGCCCGTCTCGGTGTAGACGGAGACGTGCGCGTCGACGCGGTGCTCCGTGAGCTGCGTGATGTTGAGCAGCGTGACGGGCACCCTCATCCTGCCCAGCACGCCCGACATCACCTCCATCATCCGCCGGTCGGCGCCGCTGCCCCAGTAGCCCCTCCGCGTGATCGGCCACGTCTCGTTGTAGCACCTGATGCCGCCTTCCCTGCCCCAGTCTTCGCTCCTGGAAGAGACAAGAGCCGTTTCTCATGCGTCAAACCAATGAATTGGACAGCATCATAATTTATCTAGCACTCAAGTAGGTATGATCGATTTGATTGTGGAAGTTGAGAGAATGTGTACGTGCCTCATGTGCGTGGTGGAGATGGACATGAAGAAGACCCTGGTGGCGCTGGGATCGATGTTGGAGTCGGCCCAGTTGGCCCATGTCTTGAGGCCCAGCCGGTACGCGACCCAGGCGTCCAGCTCCTCGTACCCGTCGTCCCCGAACGAGCCCCACCTGAAAGGCACGGCACAGTGAACTCGCTCGCTTCGTCTCTCGTCTGCATCGAGATTTTCGAGTGTACATACATAACATAGCTGCATCTCTTCACTCACACTGTTTTGATCCTGTAGCCCGTCATCCACCAGACGTAGCTGTCGAACACGAGGATGTCGGCGCCCTTCCAGTGCTTGGCGTGCCCCTCGATGGCGTCGACGTGCAGGACCCGGCCGCCGGCCTCCAGGCTGATGTTCCGGTCGGAGTTGGACTCCACCAGGAACGGCGCCCAGTAGAACTCGATCGTCGCGTTGTACTCCTGCAGAGGCGTTGAATGCTGTAAGCTAGATTATAGACCACTGATGCGGCGGCGTCATCGGTTCGTTACGTACGTACTTTTGCGGTGTACACGGAGAGGGTGCGGCTGCGCTCCATGGACTTGGCGGTGTCTGGCACGACGGAGTTGACGAGGCAGACGAAGGACAGCCACTGACCCAGCTGCAGCGAGTCGCCCACAAACATCATCCGCTTTCCCCGCAGCTTCTCCAGCATGGCTGCAGGGTTGAACCTGCATCGAGCCATGATTTGGCCCGATTTTTAGCAACGCATCAATAGAGAAAAGTAGACTTTTATAAGAATATGGCTCTAAGTCTGGCCTGATAAGGCCGGACTAACCGGGACCATGCAGAGATGCATTTTAGGTCAAATTCGGCCCACTTCCTCTGACTAACCAACTAGAGTGGCCAATAAGGCCGAAGACACAGCCCGCAACAAGTCAACAAAACCTTTGCATTAGCATCATGACTCGATCCAACATAACCAAATATATTCGGTTGCCGAATTATTAACTGCATTGTTTGACTGTACATTGTTTGATTTGTTATTTGGGTTTCAACCCAAATCTATCCAACTGAGCAGAAAAAATGTAGAAACCCAGCCTACCAATGACTCATTCCAGCCCAGCACCCAGCTAATTGAGCTGCAAATAGACCAGCTTACACCTCACTCTGAGATGACCCTGGTCAAACCTTTTCTTTCTTTTGAATTAGGAGCTAACATCATAATTAAATACACTTCAAACTAGAGCATGACAGCATGCGCGCTGACCTTGGGAGAATGCAGTCGTCAAGATGCCAATCCCAGTACAAGTAGTCACTGTCCGGCCTGCCATTCCTCTTGCAAGAGTCCTGCCTGTCTATGTATGGGCACGTCTGGTCGGTGTAAGGCAGCTTCTTCGACCTGTCGTACACCCAGTACCCCTTCGTTACGCTGCACCGGCTCGGGTCGAACGCCATCTTCGCCGCCGGCGGCGTCATCGGGCCGGCCCGGAGCAACGTCGACGTCCTCGTCACGGCACGCAGCGACGTCCCCTTCTCCTCCTCCTCCTTCTCCTTCTCCTTCTCCTTCTCCTTCTCCTTAACCACTGAAAAGAGCACCAATCGAAAAATCGCATGTCGCATGTCGCAGAAGGTGACGCTAGGCACAGGCACACGAGTGCATGCAGTGCAATGTGCAATGTGCAATGCAGTTCAGTCGGTACTAGTATTGTCTATGATGACATGCTTAGCGTGGGGTGTACCTGTAAGAGCCCGGATGTCCTCGGTGAAGATGATGCCCGCGAGCGCCAGCCCGCCGATGATCGCCACCACCACCGACAGTGGGGCCCGCCCCTTCACCCGCTTCATCGCAGAAAGCTGAACCATGAACTCACTACGTGCATGCAGGATGCAAAGCTAGCTGCTAGCTTCTTGCAGACTGAGATATCTTTGTTATTGCAGCCGCAGCTGTTTTTAGTAGTGGTGGTGGCGGCGACGCTAGCAGTTGCAGAGAGCAATAATATAATTAAGGAGGGAATTATGTGAGTACTGTAATGTCGGGGCAGGGCAGATGCTTTTGGCACTTGATTTTTAACTGTTTGGTCTAATTGAGTAGGAGTGAAGCAAAAGCAACAACGCTGGGAGTTGAGACTGCCAACCTCAACCTGACCATCTTATTTCACTGGCTTTATGAAAGGTGCTAGCTAGCTATAGCTGCAGCTCCTACACGTACTGTTCCAACAAATTGTGTGCTCCACACTCGGATCAGAAAGTGCCTTTGGCCGCCTGGGTGTGTCTGCCTATTGAGTGGGCAGCATCATTTCAGATGGAACACTCAGAAAGCTGCAGTGGAGCTCACCAAACCATGAGTTGCGGCAGTCGTATGATCGTTCAATTATCACTGTTCTACTCGCTACACAAGGGCAACGAATAGTACTGCCCGTATTTGGACAGCATCTGTCGACCTGTCTAAGCTGCATGCTTTGGCTCAACCGAACAGGAACAACGAGCAGTATTCAATTCATAGCAGTTCTTTTTTCGTTATAAATCACACTTTCGGATAAGATTATACAGTGTGCTACGTGATAGGATTTTTAGCTAGGTCAATATTTTTATGTTAAAATCAGAGTTTTTTTTTTGTGAAAACAGATCCACATATTAAGGGCCCACTTTATAACAATTATGTATCTACGACCACGGTTAAAAATAAGTCTAATCCCTTTTATTGCAACAAAACTGATCGTAGATCAGTTTGAGTAATGAGACGACCAATCATGAACATACACAATCAGTCATACAATTTAGGTCATCCCCAACCAGCAAACTGGTCGAGAGACATGTCAGTTTCCCCACGTGACTACTGTGAGAGTAGTTATTG
The DNA here is from genome assembly GCA_036346395.1 of Hsuehochloa calcarea. NCBI lineage: Eukaryota > Viridiplantae > Streptophyta > Magnoliopsida > Poales > Poaceae > Hsuehochloa > Hsuehochloa calcarea. The sequence goes on along the minus strand of CM070597.1, from coordinate 44,390,747 downwards.
GCGCATCCAGTAACTTCTAAGAGACACAACGATTCAAGCCTCAATGAAGGAACGTGTGTGAAGAAAAAGACACCTTTAACGTCATCAATTGACACCTATTTAATAGTTATAAACGCACGTGTACTGTATATCATAATCTCAACAGTCTCTTAATCCATTTTGAATACGTTCGTTCAGACTCTCAATACTCTTGTAAACACTCTTATCATGTAGTCCATGGCAATAAAAGTCTCTATTTCGATCGTGGCCTTATATTATTTTCCGGTAAGCTTGATGAGTGACCGTGGGTTCCGATCATTGACACTACGTATTACGTAGACATACTGATTATGAATTGTGTTTCAACCTGACTAGGAGGTACAAATACATCGTTGTTTTTTATACGATGTTTGACCGATTTGTTTGTGAGATCTTGGTGTGTAGTTTGTTTCGATGCTTCACCGATATGATGTTTTACATTCCATCTTGTGATGGAACAATATAATATGACTAATTGGTGCACTACGCCGGTAAACATTTCTTTTATGGATTCTAGGCAAGACATGCATAGGCTGCTAATCACCGAAGTCCGAACAACAACACTCCAATGACAAACAATGTACTGCAATCATTAAAAACTTGATTTTGGAGGAACTGATGTATAATATTCTAGGCAGGCTATTTTCAACAAATTATGGCTACCTGTCATTTAACCATGCACATGAAGATCAGGTGCTAGTAGCCTGGTACAATATTTATCCTTGTTCTCTCTTTCTTTTAAGAATCTTGAATGCTAGTACATGTATTATTCAAAAAAAATTGAAATAATATTATTTAACATAAATTTACAAAAATAAATAGTAAAAAAATACAAAACTAGGTTACTACCGCTGTTTGAAATGACGAAATTTTATTATTCCAAATGGCTGCAGAGCCTAGAACAATGCAGAAAGATCCATGTCGCCAGTTGAAATGGCGATCCACTTGGCGATAGGACCATGTTGCCGTTTCAGCTGGCTGGCCATAAAGCCATGTCGCCGTTTCAACTGTCGGCAGGGATCTCGTAAGTCGCTAAATTTTTAATATTAAAATTTTGAAAAACTGTAATTTCAAATTGTGTTAGGGATCTCGCAAGTCTCTGTTGTCATTCTAAATGGCGGCACAATCTGCTTTATAAAAGGCCCAAAATGTTAGATGGGTACAGGTATATACTCTATTGGGCCAATTGTCTAGATGAATCTTGCGGATGAGATCCTTGAAATGATGTCAGTCATACAGCACTTAAAACGATCGAGAAATGATTTGCATGAATGATGGAAACATAGGACTAGAGTGTACACGAATGCTTTGATAGCAAGTAATCAATGATCAAGGCCAAGAAATCAAAACAGTCCTCGACACCTAATTTAAAAAGAACACATTACTTCGTTTGTCCTGCAACGCAACAGAAAACAACGTACGTACAGCTTTCTGCATATCAGTCGAGTGTTTGGTGCTTTAATTCCAGCGGATCGATCATGGCATAAACAACGTCAACCGCAAGAGTAATCGAAGATTCAGAGGCGGATTATTGGGAACATTCGGAAACTAAGCTTCAAATGGAAGGCGCCAATAAAATAGACAAGACAAGTACTTTCTGTTGCTACCGAAATTCCACCAAAAATTGCCGTGTTACAACTGCTCCACCATCAACCACTGTATAGGTCAACTCGCTCGATAATCAGCAGTACTTCAAAGGTTCGGTCGCACAGCGACAGCTAAGGTGACAAAAGGAAGCAGATCCTCTGCCTTATTGCAACAAAGGCAGAGGGCAACAATACATTGCCTTCGACTCCGATCCCGAAATGAAAGAACGAGACCGATCGATACAAGGCAAACGCTACCGTATGATTTGCTACAATACATTGTAGTGCATAGTTCCTCCATCCGTTCTTGAATTTTTGGCACATATAGCAACTTTTCAAGTTATATTTGCAGATTGACTACCGCGCAATCGATTTACAAATTTAGCACTCGTTGTCGCACACCAACATGCGGAGAGCGCTCCGCCTACCACCTCATCCTGTTGCGCAGGACCGCCATGCGGCAACACCGCCACGTATCGTCGATTAGGGTTTCGTTAGGGTTTAGTTCGGGTTTCTGAAATTAGGACTTCGCGCTGTTTGTACGATTTTTTAAATATAGCAAACGAGTTCAAAAAATCACAAAAGTTTATGTGGAGCCTCCCGACACAGTGTACTTGCTTGTGTAAATTTTTTATAATTTTATTCCTTTATAATTTTCCTCACAACTTCATATAAGTGTACGGTTTGTACGAATTTGCAAATGTAGAAATTGAATTCTAAAAATTATGAATTCTATTTTGAAGACTCCTCACGCAGTGGACTTGAATGTGTATTATTTGGACAATTTGATATGTATTCTGAAATTGTAAAATTTAAGATTTAGGTCACGAAAATTTGGATATTAGGTTTTGCAAATTAGGATTTTATGATTTTATGTGACTTGGAATATATGGAAAAAAAAAAAGATGCATTGCAACTCCATTCGAGATGTCGATATGCAATACGGCGCAGGAGTAGACACATAACAACCAAAATATGTGTACAAATATAGGAAAACAAAATATAAATACAAATTTACCCAAACATAATGGCATAACACGGGATATACCAAAGTCTAGATAAGTTTATGCATGAACCGGGATGAAGGAGGATAGGGTATTATCACATATTATCCGATGAAATAAGATACTCTTTGTTAATTTAACAGTCTACTGCAGATGATATTTTTTATTATTGTATTGTACCGCAGACTAGATAAGCTTGTGCACGAACCAACTGAGTGAAATACGTAGCATGCAGATTATATAACGATGTATCGTAACGTCCGACTCATGTACATTTTGAAGGCTACGGTACATCGGTATATGATCTGCACGCCACATATTTCCCTCAGTTGGTCCATCACAAGGTTATATAGCATGTAGTACAATACAGTATTAAAGAATATTATCTACAGAAAAATGATAAATTAACAAAGAGCGTCCTATATCATAAAAAATATATGTCTGCAACTAGTAGCACCTTCGATGTATGTTGATTGGTGTTTGCAGTCTTTTCAAGCCAGTAGCACCTTCGTTGTCTTCTGATATTTCACGTTTTCTAGATACATTGCTTTCTCTACATGAATACTGATGCACTCCAGTGTTACTTAGGTTAATACCAGGAAATGAAACTCTGGTTGCATCTGCAGGAATGCTGATGCAGTCCACGTTGGAGTTGAATAGACTGCATGATATAAAGTCCAATAGCGAGTGCCCCTTGTCTCGGGTCTGTTATTTAACGATGTGTGCAACTAATCTATGCGATACCATTGCGAGTGTCCCTTGTCTCTGGGCTGCCCAGAGTGGCAGTGAATGTCAAAGTCGTCTATGTCCTGCGATTCCATGATGTTAGTGGATCGTACAGTAAGAAACGTAACAAATATGTAAATTGTATATAACTCATGACTTCGATACGGAGTGCGCCCGGTTGACCGGATACGCTGCGACGTCGGTCGGTCTCGGTCGAAGGAGCCTTCCCCTTGTCGCAACACTCTCCACGTCGGGCTGGTATGTCGAAGTCGTCCATATCCTGCGATTCCATGATGTAAGTGCACCATACAGTCAAAAAACGTAATAAGGATGTAAATTCTTCATAACTCACGTCGTCGATATGGATTACACCCGGGCGACCGGATAGGCTATGGCGACCAAGCTCAGCTGCATGAGCCTTTCCCTTCCTCTTGTCGTGGGGCTCTCCACGCTAATGGTATGTCAAGTCGCCTATATCATGCGATTCCCTGATGTAAGTGCACCGCACAGTAAAAATATAACAACGATGTAAATTCTTTATAACTCACATCGTCGATATGGATTACGCTCGGGTGAGTCCTGGACTCCTTCAGTGCCTCCTCAACAGGGTCCGCTACGTAAGGTTTCCACCTGTAATACCTCGGCCCGCTCGTACATGGCTCATGTGGCCCATGAGGAGTTGTGTGATAGGATTAGTCCCACATTGCTTGTCTCAAGTGAGTTGTAGTAGTATATAATACATGTTGAATCCAAACGTAGCACCTCCGGGTTAACTCTTTTACATGAAGGGAGGACGAAAGTGTAAGTGATGTGCTATGCGTGCGCGGGTCCGCCCCACGGTGGGCTGGGTATTGAGCAAATTTTGGGTCAGGGTGTTACAGATGGTATCAGATCATGAACCTTCGCTACACGGACGTGTGCGGGACAGGGGCACGTGCATATAGCGCATGGCACATGTGGGCCCGGAGTGGACACACGCCATGGCATGTGCCGGCACTAGACGCACGGACGTATACCGAGGGGTGGTTCTGGGCATTTTTCGCGTATGCGGTATGCTACCGAGGGCGTCAGCCCATAAGGGGGTGAATGTAATACCCCGGCCCACTCGTAGCGTGGCCCATGTGGCCCATGAGGAGCTGTGTGGTGGGATTAGCCCCACATTGCTTGTCTCAAGTGAGTTGTAGTAGTATATAATACATGTTGGATCCAAACGTAGCACCTCCGGGTTAACCCTTTTACACGAAGCGATGACGAAAGTGTAAGTAAGGTGCTATGTGTGAGCGGGTCCGCCCCACGGTGGGCTGGATATTGAGCCGATTTTGGGTCAGGGTATTATAGTAAGGTTTCCACCGCACGAAGGTCTCAACCCGCATCGAGTAGTTTAGCATGCACTTCTGCTGGATGAATGCCTTGTCGTACATCTCCAGGCCGTCGATCCACTGGAAGAAGTGGCAGTGCATCTCGGGCCACCATTACATGGGGATGAAGTTAAAAATTTATGAAATTCAGCGTAGGAAGAGGGAAATCGATGTGTGCGAAATAAACGCTTACGAGGTGGTGCTCGCACGTGTAGTACGCTCGGGCGGAGGTGTCTGGGTGTATGGACTAAATGATTTTCGTCAGGTCGCCACACACACACTACAGGACCAAAAACCGTGGTGGCACCGGAGCATCTTTCATTGAATAATCTGGGTACTGTACATGTTTGGCCTTCTACGCAAGCTACTTGCGCTTCTGTAGCATCCTCGCGTAGAAGTTTGCCGATGAGTCTGACATGTCTGGGTATCATGGAAGTTTCGTTGTACATCACAAAACAAGGCGGATAATATATTAAATTACAACACTGAATGATGACCAGACGAGCTCAGTCTGTTGGGACAATCCTTCATTGAATGCCCAGGGGTCTTGCATATCCTGCACTTAATTGTGCGGCTAATACTAGTACATTGGCTGGCATCCATATCATTCTAGAAGCGTCACGTCTACTGTCGCCCCTTCTCTATTATCTTCAAGTCCCTGTTGGTACCCCATTACACCATATCCGAAAAAAGATCCTTGTAGTCCAATTCCAAGTCGTACGAGTGGAACTCTCCACTCAATGTACCGAAAAGGTGTTGCATGTCATAGTACTCGGAGATGTATGGCGAGGCATCCGCCTCATTTAAGCACACGCCTTATACACATGCGAGCATTGCTTGTGGAGGAGCTTCGCTTCTTGCAGGTGCATGTCGCCACATCACCCAGGGTGCATGCATGTTTCCTTTCCCCCCTGGCATGAATGTTGATGTATTTCTGCCGAAGCCTAATCTCGTACTTTCGACTGAGGTAGTCGATCACCTGGATGTCGTACATTCAGGTCTTCTCCATCTTCCGATCCATGTGCCTCGCATGTTCTTGGACCACCGCTTGTCTTCCTCCATTTGTCGCTTGGCTGCGGTAGCTCTATTAACAAAATAACCAACAGTGCGAGTCCATATCTCCTGGACGATCGTGGTGATAGGGAGGCACCGCACACCTTTGAGGACGCTGTTTTAAACCTCAGACATGTTGGTCGTCATAATCATGTACCTCGCACTATTTGTGTCATAGAGGAGAGATCGTTTCTCCAATTCAGGAGTGTACCCATTAATCCACTTCAAGAAGCTTATGGCACTGCTGGGTTGCTCTCCCTGTGGAGTGGACTCCCTTGTATGCCTCGTAGTCCGGTGTTCCAGGTCTCTCCAAATAGAGCCAAACTTTCATCTCTGGTTCTGCAGACACAATGTCTTGAACGTCTTCGTAACCTCCTAACTGTGGAACCGCGTGAACAAGTTAGATGCGAGATACCTCATGCATCACCTGGATTACGCGTCGTTCCACTCGTGAGACGGGTCCGTCCCACGCTGCATGGTGTTGATGGCCGCCAACAACCCAGCATTGCGGTCTTTGATTAGGCAGACGTTGGGTCGGCCTCCCACCACCGCCCTCTTCACGTTCGCCAGGAACCACAACCAGCTAGATTTGTTCTCGCTCTCCACAATGCCAAATGCTACCGGGAGAAACTGGTCATTCACGTCAGCCACCACCGTGGTGAGGATGGTGCCCTTGTACCTCCCCGTGAGGAAGGTTTCATCCATCGTTAGCACGGGACAACAGAACTGGAAGCCCCCGATGGCCTGAGCGAAAGCCCAAAACACCGGTCCATTATGAAGCGGTTGGGCCCTTTCTCAGCATCTTCACAGTCAAGCTTGTTTATGTACGTGCCGGGGTTTGATTCGGTAATCTGGTGATGCAATCTCAGCACAAGGTTGTACGCATCTTTGTATGTTTCGTACATGGACTCGGTGACCTTCTGCTTGGCTCGTCGGACCTTATTGTAGCTAACAGGATAGCTAGCTTGATTGGTGACTTTCGACATCAGCATCTTGGGGGAGACAGACAAGTCTGCCTCAACTAAGTGTGTGATGAGGCTTGTGTTGGAAATATGCTCTAGAGGCAATAATAAAGATGATTATATTTCATTATGTTCATAACATTGGATAATATGTTATCTTGTTCATATAATAATATCAATAATATTTATTATCAAGTATGTGACTTGATTGTGAAACTCTATATTTATGCGATGATTATTCTTAAACGTTCCCTGGTCGGAAACATATGAGAACACATATGAATAGACTAGCATATGTATTGGTTGATGACTATATTTCACAAGTCATGGATATTGAGACATCAAACCAATCCAATAATATAGACACATGTTAGAGAACATGTGTTGAAAAAGACCCACCTTGAGACACTGTACCTTGAGATATTGTTGAGATTGTTATGATTCTATGTATCATTAGTTGGTCTCAAGCAATAATGATGTATAATTCTTAGACATGATATCAGTATGGTTTCCTACATGTGTAGTAGCACTTTTAGAGGTTGCCAAACGCTACTCGTAACTGGGTAGTTATAAAGGTAGCTTTCGGGTATGCTATGAAATATACAGAGGGATGTGACTGGTCGGATATGGGATTTGCCCCTCCTAACATAACAGGAGAGATGTCTCTGGGCCACTCGTTGTGGTTGGATAAAGAAAGTGCATGACCATGCCACTAGTGGTCGAAGTGTCGACCACATAAAGTTATTCAACACTTGATCAAGAAAGTATTGAACAGTCCATGGATGATACAACATCTCACCTAGAGTTCAACCAGACATCGTGAGGCAAAGGGAGAATACACGACAAGGTCTTTCAGTTCGATCAGATACAGACTAGTCGTATGGAGATACGAGCTGGTAGTAGGCTGGTCGAACATGGTCACTAAGTGGTCGAAACCTGGTCGTAAGGAGTTACAAATTGGTCAAGACCAAATATGAACTGGTCGTATAGAGATATGAGCTGGTCGTTAGTGATATGGACCTGGTCGTAGATCATATTGCATTTAGGTTCATCTGATATATTCTATGTGTGTTTGGGAATCGTTATGTGCTGCTAGGTACTGCTAACGACTAGTGGTCGAAAAAGAGCTTCTGAGTCACAACCGATTACACATGAACCTATAAGGTCGCACACTTAAAGTGCTAGTATTTGATTTGGATGGTGATCCGAATTCTTGTAGGCCACGAGTTCCTAATGGGCCTCAAGTTCGAGACCCATTATGGATGCTTATAAATAGAGGGGCGGTGGCAATGGGTGTGATGATCTTTTGAAGAACTCCTGAAACCCTAATAGTCATGCCTTCCTCAACCACGTCGACGGTGCTAGCACTCCAGTGCGTGGTGCCCCTGCCCCGTACGTGTGGATACCTTGGAGGTGTTGTTGCAAAGCATCAACACTAGGACGATCCGCAACTCAGTACGACCACTCAAAGGAGCAGACGCGCGGTGAGTACGACTACTCGGAGGAGCAGACGCGCGGTGAGTACGACTACTCATAGAAGAAGACGCGCGACGAGTATGACTACTCGGAGGAGAAGACGTGTGGCAAGTACGACTACGACCACATCAACTCGCTACATCGACTCTACTTCCACTACGAGTCGGCGCGTCTAGTGGTAATCTCGTGATCTATTACTAGCATATGTTCTTGAGTTGCGCGGTATTTTTTTGTTTTATGCTATCGTAGCCTTCCCGCGATCCTGCAGCTTGCAACATATGTGAAGTCACATTTCGATGCTGCCGCAGGGGCTCGCTGAGCTCGCAGGTGTGGTTGGTCAGCGCCTTGACCGTGAAGACCGAGCTGAAGTTCTTTGCTCGGTGAGCGCTGACCTTGGTAGGGCAGTCTTCCACTACGCACTTCACTGCGTACTTTTCTGGATTGGACCGATGCACTCGGTACACACGGCTGATGGACAAGGTGTACCGTGCTATAGCTTGTTGTACGACCAACTTGTTAGGGAAGCACTGCCCAACTAAGACGGTGTTGGCATCAAACTCCCATTGGGAGCCTTCTTCTTGTGGCTGTACGAGCGAACGCACCGTGATATCATCAAGTCTCGATGCCACGTAAGGCACCTCCGATGACGCATTTCCCCTGGTTGGAGCACCGGCTTGGTGTGTGTCCTTGTCGCTACCATCCAAGCTTAGGTCGACATCCTTGTCGGACTCCAACCTGACAGGCTCGTCCGGTAGATACTCATGGCAGTCGACGCGGGCCGACCACCACATTTTCACCCCCTCATTTGGCATAAAATTAGGTACGGAACTTCCCTCCGAGGCTGCACATTCCGTGTTACCATCTTCAGACTCAGGCTGCGCTTGTCCGCTTGTAGAGGCCCTAGCATCATCAGGGTTCACCGACACCCTTTGTAGGAAATTCATGTACACCATAGACTTCCTGTGAATGGCTGCCTCGGGCTGGGAGGCAATCTTCATGTACCGCCTCCATGTTTTGCTTCTATTCACCTTGACGAGCTCTCACACATAATTCGTGCAGGTGATCGCCTCAATCACAACTTTCTTCGTCGCTGCCTCCGCGACGAACTCCCTCCGGATGCAGCTTCGAAGCTCGTGAATATTCATTGCATGGAGCCCCTTCGCCCGGACCACCTTGCACTTGCATCTCGACAGGTCCAACCCATCGGGTCCAACTCGTACGAGACCATTGTCGTAAAACACAAACAAGTCTTGTATGTTCAAAAATAACTAAAGACACAATAACCTCATCCACTATTATCTAAAACACTAACAGGTCCAACCCATATATGTAATTAAATACGATAAATAACATGCAAGTGATGGCAATTAATTATCACTAAATAAATTACTAGTAGTTCATTTCCGCTAATTTATTAGCACTAAACTAATTTATTACCAGCAAAGTAAGTAATTACCACTAAACTTAATAATTATGACTGATTAATTACCTCTAAACTAACTAACTACGACTGATTAATTACTACTAAAAAAATACCACTTCATTTCCAATAAGTTATTTACGACGACGGTAATTAATTACCCATAAACTAATTCATTACAAATAAACTAATTAGTTACCCCTAAATTGACTCATTACCAGTAAACTAACTAATTATAACTAATTAATTACCCCCTAAACTAACTAATTATGACTAGCTAACTAAGACTGATTATTTACGACTACAGTAATAACAGCAAAAGCATCACCTGCCTTTTCGGGGAAATGCAATTTAAAAAAGGCCGAACGATGAGCGACGAGAAGCAAGAAAATACTTAATCTCCCAATAAAATTAATTATGTTACGTTCTCTGAGTTCTCGGCAATGAGCGCCAAAAAGAGAATCGAAACGCAAACGAGATGAACGAAGAGTGACTGCGAGAGTTTGGTATTTATAGCCAAGCGAAGGAGGAGCCGCGGCGTTGGTGCTGGGAATTCCTTAAGGGTTGGCGCCGGAATTTCTGGACGAGGTGACAGATGTGCGGAGGAGGGAGGAGGGATGGTGGAATTAGGGGAGGGTTTGGGCTTCAGAGCATCTCCCAACGATAGCTGCAAGGGAGGGCCACCGCATGCGGCTGCTACGGTAGGTAATTTGTCAGATGGTCACAGGCTCATAAATTCGTACAAATAGTACATTTATATGAAATTGTGAGAAAAATTATGAAGGAATAAAATTATAAAAAATTTACACAAGCAAGTACACTGTGTCGAGAGGCTCCACATAAAATTTCATGATTTTTAGAAGTCGTTTGCTATATTTAAAAATTCGTACAAACAGCCGTGAAACCCTAATTTCATAATCCCTAACTAAACCCTAACCAACCTGCGATGACACGTGGCGGCATTTGGGGCGTTGTCGCACGGCTGCCGTGTGGCAACAGGGGTGACGTGACGGTGGGGAGGGGCACGTGGCGACGGCCGTGCGGTAATGGGATGAGGTGGTGGGCGGGGAGCGCTCTCCGCACGGTGGTTGTGCAGCAACAGTGCTAAATTTGTAAATACGGTGTCGCAGTGGTCAATCATGCAAATACAACTTCAAAAGTTGTTGTATACGCCAAAAAAATCTCCATTGTCATTTGCTCGTCGTTTCGTACATCAATATTGTCTCCAATTAATATGTATATTTGATTATTGTCTTTTATAATTGTACAATAAAAAATATTGGAAATAAAATGGTATGAAAGTACATTTTAGGACAAATCTACTTCTCTCTCCGTTTTGCTATATTTGTCCACATCCCACCATGCGCACGGACCGAGAAAGCACTAAATCTAATAAATTTGTTTTATGATAAATGACTATACATACTCCTATTAAATGGTATATCACAATCACTTAACCTCTTCCAAAACATTTAAGTAGACGTTGAGAGAGGAATATTTGCAACAACTACACTCTAGATTACCTGAATGGATAAATATATTAAAACGGATACTCCCAATGCCATAGACAAATGTAGCGAAACGGAGGGAGTAATATCATTTCCATATGACAAATCTAAATGCTTTTGTATTTTTAATGGTTAAAGTTTCGAAATTTTGACTCCACGCATTCTAAAATAACATGCATTTGAAAACGTAGGGATTATTACATAACCATTTGAACTCCCAAAATATATCAACTGAATTAATTGTTTTTAGACTAAAAGGCGAGGAAGAAGTGCTGGTGAAAGTTAAAGAGTGGGCTATATGTACCAGAACCAAATTTATCACAAATTAATCCACTCATTAGCGACAAATACTGGTAGCTAGTACTAACGTGCGCGCTACAGTTTGGCATTGCAAGATCAACGAATGTACATTCTTCTCAACCATGTATGCCTATGGTCGTCACGCCACACTAAAGATGTTACACAAACTGAAGAAAGAAAGAAAGAAAGAAGAAAAAAAGGTGACATTGCAATCGGCGGCAGCTAGTCAAATGTACCAGAGGTATTGGTGCTATAGGTAGAAGAGCATGGTGTAGAGGAGCTGGTTCCATGTGTCCGGGAGGCCGGGGAGGCACCAGTGGCTGCAGTCGACCGAGCCGGCGGGGTTGGCGCGCTGCGCCGGCGAGAAGTCGCCGCTGTAAACCGACGGGTGCGCGTCCTTGCGCAGCGCCGACAGAGCCGTGATGTCGAGATAGCGGACCGGGCTCTTCGTGCCCCGCAGCACGGCCTGTATCACCTGGTCCTGCCCCGTCGGTTGGGCCGTCGAGTTGAGCCCGGTTATTGGGGCCGTCTCGCCGTAGCAGTTCTTGGACACTGGGCTGGGCCACTCCTTGGAACTGATCGAGCCCACGGCACAAATCAAAGCAGGACCAACAAACAAAAGTCGCCTGTTAGAGACGCCCTTGACAACACGTGCATGCACATGCTTACGCTACGCGTTTAGGCCCGTTGTCGTTTAGGCCCGGACAACGGACAATAGTGTACATTATATGTACAGAGAGAGAGAGAGAGAGAGAGAGATGTGCTGTGGCCTGTGGATGGAGTCATGGGTGAATTGAGATGGGTGTGCAGATTAATTAGATACCTGTAGTGAGTGGGAGACATGGATTGGAAGAAAACACGGGTCTTGGCTGGATCGACGTTGACGTCCACCCAGGTGGCCCAGGTGGTCATCCCGCGCTGGAACGCCGCCATCCTGTCCATGTCCTCGTAGTATCGCCCGTCCTCCCCCATGTAATCCCACCTGCACACACGTACGTAAGTAGCAGTGTAGCACATAACACGCGCGCGCGACAGGTTAATGAAACTAATTACGTGCGCGTTCTGTAAAATCAAAGAGGAAAACGACGTGCGCTGCTACGTACCCCTGGAGCACGCCGGTGTGCGTCCACCAGTGGCCGGAATTGAAGGAGAGCACGTCGGCGCCGCGCCACGTCTCGGCGTTCTCGGAGATGTCGTCGAGCCTCAGGACCCGTTTCCCCTGCATCACGTCGATGTCCACCAGGTACGGTGCGCGGTAGAACGACACCACCACTCCGTACTCCTGCTCGCACATGTCATACGCATTAAGAACAAATCAATAAGAATGATTGGAGTAGCGAATTTGGCCCAAAGTTCCTCGACCAGAAATTAAATAAAGCTGTATATATACATGCGAGCGCCCTAGCTAGCTGTACGTGCATGAAGTGCATACCAGGAACTTGTATGTGTAGAGAGGGTCAACGGAGACGAGCTGTGCCGGCGACTGCGGCGCGGCGGCGTGCAGCAGGCAGATGAGCGACTCCCACTGGTTCCGGCCCAGCGAGTCCCCCACGAACATCACCGTCTTCCCCTTCATCCGCGTCAAGAAGTCCGCACCATCAAACCTAGAGAATAAATCAGCAAGTCCATCGTACATACATGAATCTAGCTATTTGCAGCATGCACCCGTGTCGCCACGAGTCATGGAATGGTTGACGCTCACACACGTACCTCGGTAGCTCGCAGCCGGCCGGCTTCCACCGGTACAGGAGGTACTCGGAGTCCGGCCGGCCGTAGAGCTGGCAGTTGAACTCCGGGTCGATGACCGGGCAGTTGTACCCGGTGTACGCCGTCGCTGATGAGCCGTCATCGTGGACCCAGCTGCCGCTGAAAACGTCGCAGCCCTGCGGTCCTGGCCGGGCGTCGCGCCGGTGGTGCCGTGCCAGACCGACGGCGAGCGCCGAGGCGGGCAGCGAGAAGGCATGGAGGAACAGGATGGCAGAGGTAGAGAAAGCAACGGCGAGAACGGAGTTCCTGCAGAAGAGCATCATCATGGCAAAGAGAAGCAAAGGGGAAGCAAAGGCACCTTTCCTACGTTTCCCTAGCTATATACCACCAGTGAGCAATCAATCAATCGATCACGAGGCCCTATTACCACGAGATCGATCGAGGAGGGGATCGGAGGTGTGCAGATCGAGTTCACGTGAGGGGTTTGCAGAGATCATCTTAGTAGTTTGGGCAGCTACCATGTATGGAATCTATGGATTCGTTGCCTTTGCCCTTTGGTGCACGTAGTCTTGGGTACATGGAAAGATTTTGAGTTTTGGAATTCGTGCGTGCACCAAAATGGAATCTTTATGTTTGCACGCAGCAGCTTCTGTTCAAAATGGAATCTTTGTGTTTGCACGCGGCAGCTTCTGTTCTCGGATAGTAATTTTTCATCGCGGTTGTCTTACTAACTTTTTAAAAAAAACAAAAGTCACAATTTTTAATTTATTGGATCAAAATCCAATCATATATCATATCAATCTATGCACTAATCCAACGGCCACAACAATTAACTTAATTTTTTTTAAAAAAAATCAATTAACTTAGAAATAGCAAGACTGTTTTTCATCGAATTTTTTATGGTACACCACCTTTTATAGCAGCCGTTGGTTACTTCAATTTGTTTGATCCAATGGCTATAAGATCTATTACCATGCAGGGGGTAAGAGTTCACTTTGACCTTCTAAAGGTTAATGTTGTCTTTGCACATCATTGCTTTACGTTAACTGGATAGAATCAAATGGAAAGAATCACTGTATGAAAGGGAAGAGAGCACTAGAGTTAATACGTACCTTCCTTTCAAAAAATTTGCATTAACACTACTGGAGATTAAATTAGACATGAAGATTCGTTCATGACGGGATCCACATTGAAACAAAAGAACACATCTCAAATTATTTTGTATGGAAAGAAATATATTTCAAATTAAATTTAATATAGATATCTAATGCTGGAACTTTTAATTTTTTTGAAATTTGATAGTTAGTTTTATATTTTCTTAATCTCTCGTTATTCATAATTCAAATATGGTATTTACTTCAACCTGTTATAAAGTTTTAATTCAAATGTTATTTCAAAATACAAACCATTTTAATTTTCAAATTAGTTGGAATACACATCTCAAATTCAACGAAAACATGGTTTACGTATATTTTGCTTTCAAACTATTTGAACTGATTGTGAAAAATCCAAGTGTCCACACGGCTGAAACTATAAATAAATTTTCTTAGAATTGAAACTATTTAAACAAGTTTGCCATTATTTGGTACGGAAGGGTATATGCCCATTTAATACTTTACTATCTTCAGGAATTTTTTGCCGATACGGCCGATTTACAACAGATAGCGCTTTTGACCACACACAGATTTGCAAAAGTAGCACCACTGGCGCAGGTCGGGCGCTACACGCCAGCCACGCGGCGTTAGGCGGGCCGGCGCGCGCCCGCGCCCGCTTCGCTCACGCCACGCCGCAGCGCAGTCGGGCGCTAGGCACATGACGCGATGCGCCGGCGCGCGGTCGCGCGCGCGCTCGCCGCCTCGCCGCCGCGTCACGTCACGCGGACGGGCGATGGTAGCGCAAGCGCCAGTGACGTGGCGGGCGGGCGGGGCGGCGCGGCGGGCCACGCCGCCTCGCCCGCCCCGCCACGTCACATATTGGGCGCGGGTGGGCACCCCACCCACCACGTCGCATGCGCTGGCGAGGTGGGCAGCATGCCTGCCATGTATTGGCGCATGCCCACCGCGCACCAGCCAATTAGGTTAGTTTAGGGTTAGGTTAGTTTAGAGTATAAATTTGAAAAAATTGAAATATATAGCATATTACATCAAAAAATTACAAAATTTTTTGTGGGGGTTTCTCACATATTGTATTTGTTTGTGTAATTTTTTTATTAATTTATTTGTTAAGAATTGTTTGATATAAATGCGTGTTTATACAAAGTAATAAATGTGTGTCGAACGTGCTTTCGATCAGTCATTATGATATCTGTGACATGTGTTCATTTGCTGGAGATTGTAATGTGGCCTTTGCAGGCAGTTGCTGCCAAGTGTTGAACTTTGCACCAAAAGTTTGGATGAACTGTTATCTCGTGACTCTCTTTGATGATTGCAGTGGATACGAAATGATTCCCTTTGATGATTGCAGTGCATATATATTGGAGAGAGCGACTGCGAAATGAAAGATTGCAGTGCATATATATTGGAGAGAGCGACCGCGTGATTTCATTTCGCGATCGCCGCTCGCTTCGTTCTTCGCTAAGTTCATATCGCAATACCGCCGCTCCTCCGCCCATTCTTTTCTTTTCATGCGCTTGCTCTCGATTATATTTCAACGTTATTAACCGCCGCCGCTGCTCGCAGTAGGTTTATCGTAATATTTAATTTAGCTACATTCTTCTATGTTTAATTAGCCACATTGTCGCGAATGTTCGCTATGTATGTTTTGCTAGTCATGTCTCTACCGGAGCTACTAGAACAATTTACGATGAGGACCACCGGCAAGCCGTGGCTCATCACGGCGTGGATGGCCCTCCGCCGGCGCGAGCGGGCGGGAGGGATCGTGGGGTAGAGACGATCGTTACGCCCCGATCCTCCGGAGACGGGCTTGTTGCCCTTTGCGAGGATGGTGTCCTTCGAACGTGGGTTCACCCTAGACGGCACCGTTGTCCGCACTTGTGGACCGGTGGAGGCCCGAGACGCACACCTTCCATTTTCGGTGGGGTGAGATGACGATCACCCTACAGACGCCTCGTTCTTGATCGGTCTCCGATCCGGTGTGCCGCTTGTTCCGAGCCCTCCGAGCGGATCGAAGGTCAGCCGAGCAAGTTTGGCCAACCTCTGCCGGAGGGTGCACGTGGCGCCCTCGGGCTTGGCCGAGGCGATTCAATGAATGCACCGCAGGTGCACCGAGGACGCCGTTAGGACGCATCTCGTTGCTTACCTTCTCCAACTCTTGGTTGGGTCCTGCTTCCAACCACAAAGGGCGATTTTTGAACCCTAGCTTCATCCGCCGCCGAGTCTTTGGTTGACGCGGGCCGAGCCGATGCCAAAGATACCGGGATCACCGCCCTTGCGCTTACATACCGAGGGTTGTGTGGACGCCGCGGCCCGGCAAAGATCGCTAGCAACTCGCCGTGTGCTACGTGCTCTCGCACTGTGGAGTTGGGAGCACTTCCTGCTGGCGGCCGACCATTGAGACAATGGCGCACCGTACCCTCTCCCACATGACCACATAGATGCGCCCACCATGGGCTTACGGTGGACTGCCGCCCGTCGTCTGCGCTGGGCCAACAGAAGACCGGCGAGGTGCTACTCGTTGTACCACAACGAGTTCGAGTTATTGCACGAGAGCGACATCATCTCGTGTCGATGGCATGCTGATTTTCTGCCGAGGTTGCGCCAAGACGGGCCGCTCGCGCAATGCGCCGAGGATCGATTTTTGTGGACGACGACCGCCACCGGTGTTCTCACATATGGTGGAGCCTTACGCCGCAGCCGCAGAATGCGACATGGGGTTTGTTGCACCACCGCGGCCCCCGAACGCGAGCCCTCGAGCGAAGCCGTACACACGTGAGTCAAATTTCATCCAAGTAATTTTTGCGATCCTTACGCCTTCTTTTGTAACATTAATCTTTCCAAAATGCAGCAATCGAGGTCGGGTGGGCATATTTTGATCGCAAATCCACCAAAGACCAAGTGGATTACGACATGGATTAACAGGATGCACGTGGATGTATGGCATGAGCCGCGTCCATATGACCCTGAGTCGTACGCTGCGTACATGGAGTGGTACATGCCACGAACGCGCGCAAGACTCACCATTCCTCCTCCGAGCGCCTGCAGGAGGTGACATTTCGACGCACCAAGAGAGCCTCCACCGCACGTATGACCGCTACACGGCGCTTCAAGACATGACGACACCGCATTTACACTTACAACCTCGGTTCGCAGCTTTGTTGACGATATTCGTATTTTTGTTAATGAACTGCTATATATGTCACTACACTGAAGCGGCGGCGCTGGCCCGAGCGCAATGGACGAGGCCCAACTCGGCCAGATAGAACCCCCGGCATATAAAAAGTTTTGAAGCACATCTCGGCGAGATGAAGAAGATAATAAAGAACTTGAGTCGTGGTCGCTCGAGGGACGATGTCTTGCGACGGCACGGCTGGGGGCCGTGCTCACCCGCTAGGTCACCACGACCTAGCGAGTCCGGCAGCGCCGTAGCTGCCCCGTCGGTCATCTGCGGGCCAGTCGCCGCACGTAAGTCGCTATGTACAAATTTACATTAAGTTTTGTAATTATGCCTTACGCCCGCTAACATCATGCCGCTTTCTCACCGTAGGTCCGTCGGGATGAATCACTTCGCCGTCCGACCGCAGATACGACCTTCCGCCTCGGTTATCTGTGACCGCACATCCGGAGGTACGAGGTTCTTAGTTTACATCCGAGTGTTCATTTGTACTAACATCGTTTCGTCTTGCGACCTTGACCCACGGGGTGACGGCCACTCACATCGACCGATGACGACGATACGGGCCTCCCGGCTCCTACCGGGAGCAAGACACGACGCCGTGGCAAGGACAATGGCGGCGGGGTTTTTAGCGCACGCAGGCGAGCTCCTCGGGTTCGCCGCCCCGCACGCTCAAGAGCGATGTCCTCCGGGTTCGGTGCCCCATGGTATACTCCAGCGAGAGTTCATCGCGCAACCGAGTTGCGGTGAATCGCACCCCAGTGGTTTTCTAGACTCCGCCGTGGATGAATTCTTCTGGTGTCCCCGTGCCCGACGCCTCATCACGACGACATGTACGCCTACCGACTCTGCCGCAGACTACCATCGGTCCACCTCCGCCTCAACGGTCTCCGCACCCTCCGAACCGACACGCGCTTCTCCGGAGCGGTGGACGATTCCACGGTCATGCTCGGCGCAAAAACAAGCGCAAGACGCGACGCACTCGCAAAGAGGAGAGAGTAGTGGCTCGCACGAGTAAGCCGTATAGTATCACGTGTTATGCGATTTTAATTGTGGACTCAATTAGCCCCATTGCGCAGTAAAAATTACAAAAATAGCCCCATAAATCTAAAAATTTCAAAAATAGCCCCTCGTAATAGGTCTTTGCCGCTGCGGGACAGCAAGACTAAGGTGCTCCGTCCCCGAGGCGGCAAGACCTTGGTGTCAGTGGGGCCCGGGAAGACCTTGGTGCCGCCGGCGGCACCAAGCGTGCACGCTGGGCAAGACTTGTGCCGCCCCACGTGCGATATTTTATTTTTTTAATTTTTTTAAAAAAGTTATTAATAATATTTGTTGAAAGATTTTAAAATATACAAAATGAGCTCAAACAATTATGAAATTTTTGTGAAGCCTCTGGCATAGTTTTTATGCTTGTGTAATTTTTTTGAAATTTTATGTATTCTTTTTTTTCTGCAAAATTCTTTAAAGTTTAATGTTTGTAGGAATTTTATAATATAGCAAATGAGGTCCAAACATTATGAATTTTTTTTTCCATACTCCCTACACAGTGGACTTGATTGTGTAAAATTTTACAAAATTTTATATGCTCTGAAATTGTCTCGACAAATTGAGGGTTTTAGGTCTCGAAAATTAGGACGAGACGTTTCGGAAATTAGGGTTTCATGAATTCATGTGACTTGAAATGTGGGAAGTATGGTTCTCCATCACATTTCTTACGTGATAGTAGAGTACGGAAAAGTAGAGTACGGAAATTAATTTAACTGAAAGGGCTTAGAACGTTGCGATTACGGAGAAACCCTAAAACATAGCAGAATCGAGACCGATGTGAATGGCTATACTTTGATGGCTCAGCGGAGGCACATCACCAGAACTACATTGCAGCCCCCGTGCGGGCAGAAGCACGTTACATTTGGTCACATCGCATGATGGTTCGGCTAATTACTTTACCATGGACGCTACTACTACGGTAACTCGCGACACGAGCTTAGAACCATGTGGCACGCATGCCTTTGGGGATAGTTAAAACATGGCGAATAGGAGGTGGAGTACTACGGACTAGCCCGACCCTCTGCGTGGACCGGGGCCATTTGCCCTTTCTTGCGAGCTCGGCATTGTAGTCCTCGCCTGCCGCTCTGGCCTCGGCCGCCATTTCCGCTTTTCTCGCGCCCTCTCGCGTGCCTCGCGCTCCTGCGCTGCGCGCCTCGAGATGGGCCCAAGTCTCCGGCGGATCGCTCGTTGTGCTCTTGATCAAGCGATCCTCCTCCGGATCTCGCGCCCCTTTCGCATTCCACTCCTCGAAGTCGGTGCCATCGGTCGTGTGGGTGGATCTCTAGGTCGATCCACTTGCGGAAGCCACATAGCGGCTCGGGGGCTGCGGGTAGACGGAGAGATTGTTAGTGCATACTCGAAATAGAATTGGTGCGATATATTATTGTTAGTACTCCTTACCGAATTGTAGATGTTGCTCGTATCCCAACGGCGGTCGGGATAGTCGGAGGAGTAGTTAGGACATCCCGATGAACGCATGCCGAAATTTGGTGGTGCTTGGATTTGAAGAACTTGCATGTGTCCTGCACCAGCAGATGGCGGCGTCTCCCCTCGGTGGGTGTTGCGCGAAGGCTCGTTTGGAGCGTTCGACAAGGGTTCTTTGGTGCGCTGGGTTTCATTGCGAGAGCGCCATCCTGGCAAGTGCGCTTCTTGGGACCGGGCCTCAGTGACCCTAGCTTGTTCGGCTCGTGCCGTTGAAGCCCTTGCTAGATCACGGATCTCGTCCCATTGCTTCTTGAGGTTGTCCATCCCGCGTGGTGAAGCAAGCTCGGTGTAGTGTTTGGTTTGGTTGTGTGGTTTTCTCGTAGATGACTTGCACCTCCTTTTATAAGCGGAGGGTTGGCATGGCGTAGTTGGCGAGTGTTGTCTAATCTTTCTGCAGAGAGTAGTCATGGCCCTTTTTAAGTCTTTGTATTTTTGGTAGGAAAAGCTCGGAGGCGAGTGTTGTCTGGTTGTTGCGATGAGTTGTCACGTCTTGCTCTGCAGATCTTGTCATTCGGTCTAAAAAGTTGGCGGCGGTGAGTTGTCACGTCTTACTCTCGAGTCTTTGTCATTTGGTCCGAAAAGTTGGCGAGGCATTGAGTTATCACGTCTTACTCTGCGAGTGATGTCATTTCGGTCGGAAAAATTTGGCGAGGCGATGAGTTATCACGTCTTACTCTGCGAGTCTTTGTCATTTTGGTCGGAAAAGTCGGGCGAGGCGATGAGTTATCACGTCTTACTCTGCGAGTCCGTCATTTCTTGTCGAGGCGCTGAGTTTCACGTCTTACTCGCAGAAATTTCGGGCGCGAGGCGATGAGTTATCATGTCTTACTCTGAGTTATCATTTCGGTCTTAGGCTGAGCTTCCTCTGCAGAGTCTTTGTCATTTCGGTCGGAAAAATTTGGCGAGGCGAGTTGAGTTATCTCGTCTTACTCATTTGCGAAAAGTCGGGCGAGGCGATGAGTTGTCACATCTTGTCATTTGGTCGGAAAAGTTGGCGAGGCGATGAGTTGTCACGTCTTACTCTCCAGAGTGCTGTCATTTCGGTCCGAAAAGCTGGCGAGGCAGTGAGTTGTCACGTCTTACTCTGCAGAGTGCTGTCATTTCGGTCCGAAAAGCTGGCTTACAATTGAAGTTGTTTTGAAAGCCATCTGCTGCTTTGTTAGGATGATCGGTAGTTCCGACGATATAAGTGCGGAACTACCTCTCGGCAGAACTTCCGAAAATCCTGCGGAACATTTTTTTTTGCAAAGAGCACTCTTTTGGGACTTAGCTGATTTTCTACAAGCGTGGTTCTTACCGCCTTGTTGGGAGCGGTACTCTGCCGCGATAATCGGAAGTTCGCAAATTAGATAGCGGTACTTCGCTGATTTAGAAATTCTTGTTTGATTAATTCACACGCAAAGTGTTCACAGCGGAATTAGATAGAGCGCATACATGATACAAAATACTACCACAACGCCGCAAAGGCATACATCACGTAGTGCAGGGATGCATAGATAAAGACTGGATATTACAATCTTATTAAAACTGAACTTCTACTTAGCAAGAACAAGAAATAATAGAAGAAAAATTACCAAAGTGGCCATGTTAACTAATTTCTGTAGCGATTTCTCAACCCTTCCCATCCTTTCATCCAGTCCTTTAAGAACACTATCTTTATTTTCCGTCGGTTCATCAGATGGTGAGGCACTTGATGAAATGCGACCACGACGTGTGTCCTCTTGCAAGGTGCAATTTGCATTGCAATGCCTCGAACCTCGCATGACTTCATCACCTGGCGAGAACCGACATGTTGTGTTCTATAAAAATAATTGGGAATACAAGTGAAAAATATTATGTTTGGAAAGAAGTTCAATGGGGATGATCGGACATAAGTTCTGTAAGATTCGAACACTTCATGAACACTCGGGATGGATTCGTTGGCGTATGGGAGGTGAACACATTCAGGATCCACCAACGAGGGCAATCCAAGTCTTTGTCTTAGTGCTTCTAATTGCTGTTCACTCGAAAGTTTGATGAGGCCGTAGACATCCGTTTAAGGTGGAAGGAAGGAGAAGAGGCGAAGAGTGAGTGGAATGGAAGCCAAATGATGCATATATATAGCTGTTGGTAAATTGTAATTTGGTTGAAGAAAATTCGCGTCCGCGAGAGTAGCGAGGCGAGGAGGTATCGTGGGCGACATTGAGTTATGTCTTTAAGGTTTAGTAAGTTTAAATCGGAATTCTGATTGTTGTTAGTACTAAATATTTGAGATAACATGTTGTGTACATAAATCGAGAAAGGCGTAACGCACATGGACATTACATAAATCGGAAAGGCGAGATGCATGATGGCATTATGTAACAAGTTTTACGTCCATGAAATTAGTTAGGCGCATGGTCGTGTAAACTTGCGGGACGGCGTAGATGATCCTCGGGAATGTGAACTG